>CAUYPK010109361.1:0-108748 GCA_963574355.1 Loris lydekkerianus
CCCCCCGCGCCCCCCCCCCCCCCCGGGGGGGGGGCCCGGCCACCCACGGTGCCCCTTCCCCCCCCGCCCCCCCCCCCCCCCCCCCCGCCGAAGCAAATAAGAAAACAAAAGGGGGGAAATAGGTGCAGACTGACCTATCTCCCTGGCTTCCCCAGCAGGCCTGGAAAGGAGGAGTATAGGCCCAGGCACAATCAAGGAATTTCTGGATCAGGGATAGCCAGGTGCCAGAGGGAAAGGCTCACATTTCCATGTCCAGTTGGAGGTCAGCTTAGCCAGAGGACTGACCCAGGGACTCCAAAGTGATGATGTGAGGGACTGCTGAGTGGGGAAGGGCTCCACAGCCCTGCTCTGAGGCTCCTGGTCTCTAAGAATCAGCAGACATTAAATCTGGGATCCTGCATGTGCCACAGGCCTGAGTGGATGAGTCCAGTGACTTCAGGCTTTCAGAGACCCCTGAAGTGTGGGGGCAAAGTACCGCATAGTGTGCATTGGCTGCATATGGCTTCCACACACAAGTCTGGCAGGCAGGACTGGCAGCATAATTTGCTGGGGTCCTGGGACAAAACTAAAATGTAGGTCCCCTTGTTCAATAATTATTAAGAATATTTTCTTTTCTCCATATTTCTGAAAAAAGTTAATTGAAATTATAGAAAGCCCAAATTATTAAGAACGTTAAACAGCAACGGCAGAACATTACACCAAGTACGAGGCCTTGCTGAGTGCCGGCCCTATGCCCAGGGAGCCTCCCTGAGTGAGCCCTCCGTTGGCAGCAGCTGGGGCTTCTGGTGCAGCTTGTGCCAGGCTCTGAGACGCAGTAGGGCAGTGGCTGTCGTCTGGGGGACTCCCTCCAAGCAAGTCAATAGCTCAGTGTCTCTTCCTCTGTCCCTACCCCAACACCCGAGGGCCTGTTCCTATAGGCTCTAGAGTCTAGGGCTTCTGGTACTTGGTGAAAGGAGGGGAGAAAAGAGAGAGAATGGAGCTTCTTTTTGTTTGCTTGTTTGTTTGCAGACAAGGTCTGGTTGTGCTGCCCAGGCTGGAATGCAGTGGCTTCACAGCTTGCTGCAGCCTCAGGTTCCAACTCATGGCCTCAAGCAATCTTCCTGACATCCTCCAGTAATCCTCCCAAAGTGCTGGGATTACAGGTGTGAGCCATCAGACCCAGCTAGAGACTGGAATTTCCATGAACAATGGCCAGAAAGAGAAGATTCTAGCTTAGGGGATGGAGAAGGCCCAGAATCTGGCCCAATGTGGAGAAGGCAGCAGCCCCTTCCCATGGGAAAGGGGCTCCATCTGGCATAGTAGAGGGCAGGTCCTAGAAAAATTAAACTGTCTCAAATCTTGTCCCCATGAGTCAAGAATCCTCAGTAAGAGTGAGAGCTCTGCAGTGTGTCTGGTCATTTGTTTTACGTCTGCTGCAGGAGAGCAGGGCTAGTCTGAGCTCCCCAGAGTGGGACACCCATGTGCCAAGTGAAGGGACGATCAGTGTGGGCCCCTCCTACCCCAGGGCTGAGTTTCCTGCCCCCCTTCAACTTCAATCTGCTCTAAGCAGTGCTGGGGTCTCCCCTCCCCTGCCAGCTCCCCTTCCACGCCCAGGGGCCAGGGCCTGAAGCCAGAGGCCTGCTCAGCGCCCTTACTCTCTCATGCTGGTCTTGTCTGTCCAGTCCTGGGGCCACCCTCTAGCAGGCCTAGCCATTCCTCTTCCTCCAAGTCAAGGGGTCAGGGGAAGAGAAGTGGCATTTTCTGAGGGGCCTGTGGACCCTGGCACTTAACACAGTTATTTCCAGATAAAGGGAATTAATGTGGCTTAGAGAGGTGCAGAGGCAAGGTGCCCCCTCTGCTGCTCCTATGTTCTCCCTTCCTTCTTCTTTGGTGGGGTCGAGATGATTGTCCAGGGTGCAGGAGGGATGCAGAGGGCATTTGGAAGGTCCTGGCTTCTCTCTCCACCTTGCTGCCTCCTCTCCAGGCCCCTCGTCTCCTGTCTAGGAGGAGAGAAGACTCACAGGCCACTTGCAGACCCTGCTTCTACTCCTGGGTGTCCCTCAAGGCCATAGCTTCTGCCCCTCAACCCTTTGCCCAGGCAGAGGGAAGTCCTGGCCCAGCCCTCCCACATCAAGGGAGGGAGAGAAAAAACCTTGGACCTCTGTCACTCTGGAAACCCTGTAGGCATGTGGCAGGAGGCTCCTGCAGGCTCAGGTGACCTGAGTTAGCAGCTCTCACTTGTATGGGGGGTGGTGCTGGGGGGTCTGGAAATGGAGAGAAGAGCCCCAGACACTTGTTGCCCAGGCCAGAAGCATCTCTACAACTGTGCTCTGGGGAATGGCCTTCCTCCTCTTCCTCCTTCCCTCCTTAGGACCCTCCGTGTCTTAGAGGGGCTTGTCCCTCCTTTGTCCCAAACTACCCTGACCTCCTAGGCTTTTTCAGAGGAATGGAAAAAAGGGGGATAGGAGGGAGACTCACCTAAGAACCAACAAAGCTGCCTCTGAAGGCCAAGTCCCTAGACAGGAGAGTGGGACTTGCAGCTACACCAGCTCTACTGACCACAGGTGGTCATGAGCCTGCATCAGATGCCTTGAGGTATGAGGGGAAGCTGAGGTCAGGGTTTGAGATGAGGCCCCTTGGGCTGGGATTCAGAGCTCAGGCCTCAAGTTTCTGTTACACTTCCATGTGACTTTGGGGAGGGGGTCACTGGCTGTCATGGGCTGAAGCATGTCCCCAAAGGGATACATTCAAGTTCTAACCCCCAGTGACTTAGAATGTAACATTCAGAAACAGGGTAGCTGGAAATGGAATAAGTTAAAATGAGGTCACACTAGAGTAGGATGAATCCTTAATCCAATATTACTGGTGTCCTTACGATAAAAGATACAGAGACACCCAGGGCGAGCGGCGCCATGTGACCATGGAGGCAGAGACCGGAGGTATTCACTTGCAGTAACTGGGAGCTAAGAGAAGGGGGCTCCTATGGAGGCTTCACAACAGCATGACGCTGTGGGCACCTGTTTTCAGAACTGTGAGAGAATACATTTCTGTTGTTTTAAGTCATCCAGGTTGTGGTAACTTGCAACAGAAACCCAAGAAAACTAGTAAACTTTTCTCAACCTCTTGTTCTCATCTGGGAAATGGGATAATAACACCCATCTGGTTGGGAGGATTAAAGGAGGTGACACAAGCTGGGTCTCCTGCAAAGGGCTGGCAGGGATTATTGTCACTGCTCCAGATCAGACTTTGTAAATGTGATGGAATCATTAAGATGCTGTGTGCTTATACGGATACAGTGGGGGGGGGCACCACAGGCCTGAGCTTGGGAGGCAACTAAGAAGCTGCAGGAACCCAGAGAATGAAAGAAAATAGGGCTTGGGGCAGCAGTGTGTGTGTGGGGGCTCAGGTCGTGTGTGGCCTGATTCTCACCTCCCCTGTTGGAGGCTTTCTCCTAGATTGCATGTCTGCTTCAGCTTGTCAGTTTTGCTGCTTGCTCAGACCTTCCAAGCCCCTTGGACTGAACTTGGCCTTGGAGAGTAGGTGTGCTGCCTAGGGGTGGGGGATACTGAAGCTGTAGCTGCCCTTGTAGGCTCCATGGGTCTCTGGGAATGGGGTGTCATAGAACATGCATTCAAGTCTTTTGTGGTTGGTGAGACCCTGAGCCTCTCTTTTCCCTTCTCACCCAATATGTTGGGCATGGAAGTCTCCAGGCCACTACCCATGCTGCTGAAGTCCCCTGTTGACTCTTGTGATGGAAAGAATGTAAACCATTTCACAGTTCTGCCCATTTCCTCTCCCTTTCTTCTTTTTTTCAGCTTTTGTCTTTTTTTTTTTTTTACGTGATCTCTCTTCATAACTTTTCTTTCCTTTTTCTCAATCTGTCAGCCATGTTTCTTGGAAATTTGATGAGTTAATACCTCCAATTTCTAATATAGTATTTATATTTTCCCCTCCTACATAATAGATTCTCCTTGACAGATATTTCCCATTGTTACTGCTTTTAAATCTTTTTGTTAACATTAGATGATCTCTTTAGAAAACACTATCTCTAGGCTGGACATAGTGGCTCATGCCTGTAATCCATTCTGGGAGGCCCACGCAGGTGGATTGCTTGAGATGAGGAGTTGGAGACCAGCCTGAGTAAGAGTGAGACCTCTGTCTCTACTAAAAATAGAAAAAAACTAGCCAAGTGTTATGGTGGGTGCCTGTACTCCCAGCTACTTGGGAGGCTGAAGCAAGAGGCGCTCCTGAGCCCAAGAGTTTGAAATTGGTGTGAGCTATGATGATGCCATAGCACTCTACCCAGGGGAGCACTTTACCCATGGTGACAAAGTGAGACTCTGTCTCAAAACAAACAAACAAAATAAATCACTATTTTTTTTTTCAGCTTTGAAATAACTTTATTAGAAGGCTGTTTTAAGCGATAACTTCCAATTCTTAATTTGCTTTTTGACAAATTCCAGTTATAACTATATATATTTATATATAACAATTTTTGCATTGATCTTTGCATTCTATTGAAGTTTTCCTCGTTTTTTTTTTTTTTTTTTTGAGACAAGAGTCTCACTTTGTTGCCCTCAATAGAGTGTTGTTGTATCATAGCTCACAGCAACCTCAAACTCTTAGGCTTAAGCAATTCTCTTGTCTCAGCCTCCCGAGTAGCTGGGACTATAGGTGCCCACCACAATGTCTGGCTATTTTTTTTTTTTTTTTTAAGAGACGAGGTCTCACTCTTGCTCAGGCTGGTCTTGAACCTGTGAGCTCAGCCAATCCATCTACCTCCACCTCCCAGAGTACTCAGATTACAGGCATGAGCGACCATGCCCAGCCAGAAATCACTATCTTTATGATAAAGAGACATTTGCTGGGGTTGTGTGGTTCCCTTCAGTGTTACTTTCATTCATTTTATTTCATTAACATAAACTAAAATTTAATTTAATAAACTACATCAAAATTTTCAGTAGGATCCCTATTCATAACAATATTTCTGTCTGACTGCTGACCCTGCAGGGGTGTGCTGAAGTAGCCACACAAAGGTCAAAGGTTCTTCCAATGAGAAGTTTGGGGCCAAGGCCTTGCCTCCCCCTGCAGGAGACCTGGCTGTGAGAGGCAGGAGGGGGTGAGCAGAGCAGCTGGGAGGACACCTGGGGTGGGAGTAGGCTTCTGTAGATGGCAGGCAAAGCAGACAGTGGGGATCCAGGAGCCTGGAGGGGAGTGGAAGAGGAGAAACCATGGCCATGGTGTCACCAAAGTCTTTCCAGTGCCCCTTCTGCATCTACCTAGCACCCCCAGATTGGTGCTACTCCTCAGGGCCCCTGAGGTCTGGGAAACCTTGTGCAGGTGCCTCAGCCACTCTCTTCTTCTGAGTCTAACTGCGGGGGGCTGGAGTAGGATGGCATTCACTTATCTCAGGGGCCCTCTGCAAGGCCTCCCCATCCTTGGATGGGTGTGTCCGGCGCCCTTCCCAGAGATCTAAGTCCCATCATTCAGGGTCCAGCATGGGCCAGCAAGGACCACAGGCAGAGGCCAGGGAGGGTGCAGGGTGAACACAGAAAGCCAATAAATCCCCTGAGGCAATTATAGCAGTGACTGAGGCATAAACAAGGCTCTGTGCTTGCTGCAGTCACCCCTCCCCTGCACATGTGTGCACGTACAACGCACACACACTCTGAAGCTGGCCCATTTGCAGGGTAATGGCTTTGTGACAGCAGGAATTATCTGCAGCATTAGAGGCAGCCCCCGACCAGGCCCTGCAAGCTGGGGGCAGGGGCCTCAGGCTGAACCTGGGGGATACCAAGGGAGGAAGCAGGTACCTACAAGTTAGCCTGGGCCGCTGGGGACACTGCAGGGGTGGGGGCATGGGTGGAGGCTGCAAAGGGCCAAGCCAGGTAGATGGCTCTGTCTGCTGCTGCCCACAGCCCTTCCTTTTCTGTTTTCAAGGGCTGTGAGTGGGCAGATAACTAGGGGCTCTGACCCCAGACCTGAAATCATAGCTGGGCAGCTCCCTGCTCCTGCCCTATCCTCAACGCCATGTCCTTTCAGCTGCGCCAGGCCACTGCACCTGACAGCCTGGAGAGAGAGTCACAGGGTGACTGAGGGATAAAAAGGAACCCCAGAACGGAGGATGCATGCTGTGGGGATGGGGGTGGCAGGGCTTGCATTAGTTGATTGTTTCTCTCCGTGACTGTCATGGGAATCAGGGCTGGACTACTCGGGAGTATTGGGGAGGAGGTGCTCAGGTGGAAGGACCCTTTAATTCCCCAGATCAGGAAACTGAAAAGATCCATCATCTGAGTCTTCAGGAAAGACCTTTGACTGCCTGTGTTAGGCTGAGGACATAGGGGGCTAATCTGCCCCCATATTCCTTTAGCCAGATAGCACTGGTAGAGGCAGCAAAACCCCAAGCAAAACCCCAAGCAAGCAAGCAAGCTGCACCTTTCAGGCCTATGGGACCTCGAAGTTCACATTGCTGTGGGAGCCAGTATATTCCCTGGGGTCCCTAGTGTCCTGCCCCAGAGCTTGGTCAGGCCTGGCATCTGCTATGGAGGTGCTAGCTGGTGAATCACGCTTGTCAGCTCGATAATAAAGCTGGGCTCTGTGACTCAGGCGGCAATAGAGCATCCTGCCCACCTGCGGCACACCCAGATTGCATTTGCTGAAATAAATTGCTGGAGAAAATAAATCCTGCACACATGATTAATGGGAGGCAAGGAGGCAGGCAGCCCTCATGAGGAGCTGCTCGGGAACAGAGTGACAGTTGGGCACAGAGCCAGCACAGCCACGGGGCTTCCGGGAAGGAGCTCTAGCAACTGCATGGCCACCAGGGTCACTGTGGCCCCTGGCACTGCCACTGAACAGGGAACTTGACCTTGCAGGCTGACAAGGCCCTGAAGGACTCAGGCCAGTCAGCTTGGCTCCCCAGCTTGGCTCTCCATCACTGCAGGTGGTGTGGAGGGGGCCAATCCTGAACTTGGAGGTCAGACCTAGGCCTAATCAGGCCTCCTAGAGATTGGGGGCCTATGAGCAGGGAAGAAATAAACCCAGTGTCTCAGGAAGAGGCATAGGGACTGAGGGGGAAATGATTTTCCTACTGGCCAGCTGTGAGTCCTAGAGCAAATCACTCCCTGTCTCTGAGCCTCAGTCTTCTCATCTGTCCAATACAGCTAATAGCTAGACCTTCCTCATAAGGTGGAGAGGCTCAGCTTAGCCCATCTATGCAAAGCACCTACTAGGTTGCGAGGCACACAGAGGGCTGTCCCAGATAACGAAGGTGTATTCAGCCTCTATGGTGTACCTATGCTATGCAGGGACTAGGGTGCAGTCCCTGACCTCAGCCAGCTCATAGGCTGGTAGGCAAACATCAAAGAAACAACAATAACTGATTATGTAAGTCATTTCAGTTGCACAGAACACTGTACTGGGGAACCCCCTTGTTGGGACTGGGGCAGTGGCTTGCTTATAGTCTGGAGGTCAGGGCAGGCTTCCTAGGGGAAGAGGACAGTGAACATAGATGAATTTGTGACAAAAATCCAAACGTTTGACAGTATGGTGAGGCTGCTTAGAAACAGCTTCATTCATTGCTTGTGGGAGTGCCCAGTGGTATAAATTCCAAGGAGAACAGCTAGCAACAGCTACTCAAATCTCTTATTCTTTAGTACTCCAGCTTCAGGGCATTTAATCCTGCAAACAGGTACAAAAACATGCTTACAAAATGACAGATGTACAGGATGTTCATAGCAACAATGTTAATAAGAACAAAGTAGGTAACAACAACTCAGGTGCTGATCAGAGAAGGACTGGGTTAAATAAATGATGTACTCCCAGTGGAGTATTACACAGCTACAAAAAGGAACAAGGACTCTACTACTATGAAAGAATGTCAAGATAGACTAAGTGAAAACAAAATGAAGAACAGTCCTTCTGTATAAGAAAGGAGAAAAAGTAAGAGCACATATTTTAATTTTCTTTAGAAATTAAAGTAGCCACCTGGGGAGTACATGGAGTCAGAGAGGAGCTCTGGTGGCATGGGGATGGGAATGGCAGGGAGAGTTTTTACTTTGAACTGTTTGGGTTTTTGAATTACATGGATGCATTATCTATACAAAAAATTAAAAAGATATATTTCAGGCATTTCAATTCTTCTGGGAGGGCAGAGGGCTCCCAGGTAGTATCACAGAACAGATGAAGCAGCTGGAGCAGGGAGCTGGTCTGTGGGTAAACATACTGATTCCAAGCCTGACTTCAAGCTGGGGTGGCCTGGGAATAAGCATTAAAATATTGAATGAGTCTGAACAAACCAGGTTGAGGAACAGTTAGTCTGTGGAACCTTCAGGCAGGGACCAGAGGCTGGGGGAAGTGAATAGTGAGTGTGCAGCAGGTGTGTCCCCACTATACCCCAGATTTGGCCCTGTGCAGGCACTAAGGTCAAGGACTCTGTCTGTGGGACTCAGGGAATGACCAGAAAAACTGATTGTGGGTGGAGCTGGAGCAGCAGTGAGGAGGGAGGCACTAGTGGGACACCCACCACCCAGTGTGGTGGGGGGAAGGTGTCAGCCAGTGGAGGTAATGCGTCACCATGAGGGTCTGAAGCCTGCAGACCTTGCCTCCACTCACCAGGCCTACTGATCTCTGGGTGCAGTGGGGTCTCAGAAGCAGGTGTGGGTGCGTCTCCTGGTGGTGCTGGGTGAGGGACGCAGGCCTCGAAGGACTAGGATGTCCTAGACAGTGCTAGACCAGGTTCCAGAACCCCAGGAGGACTGGGAGCTAACCAAGACCAAAGGTCAAAGCTGGGTGATAAGGGGGAGACCTGGGGCAGCTGAAGGAAGATCTCAGTAACTGTGGCCACCCCAGTAATACCTGCCACCCACAACAAGCCCAAGTCCTCTCCTTCAGGCCTACCCAGAAGGGCACAGCCGCTCTACCTTAGGTCCTGCTGGGGCTCAGGGAAGTGAGCCCACTATTCTTCCTGAGCCCCTATGGTCTTTCCATCCTGCCCCCATGACTGCAAAGCTGTCCCTCCTTGTTTTCAAATCATCTTTCCTGTTCAAGCCACCAAACTGGGCAATCCCAAGTGAGCCAAATGCAGGCCCCACTACATAATTTGCAGAGCTGCTTGTTCAACAATTATTAAGCATTTTAAGATGGCAATAGCAGGTGAGAGCCATCCGAGGGCAGCCCCAGGAAGCTGAGCAGGGCAGGGGGCCGGGTTGCAGGTGAAGATGCTGCTGGCAAAGGGGGGCAGATTGTGAAGTTAGCTGGGCTCCTGACCTCAACCTCTGGCACACGAGGCCTGGGATTTGGGGCTCCCCCTCACCTCATAGCTATGCCTGAGCAGCCCACTTTGGGAGACTCCTAAAATTTGTGCAGGTATGGGGACCCACAGGGTCAGCAAGATCCTTAGTATAGCATGCTGGAGTATATGAACCAGGCCTCTGTGGGCCTTATGAAGAGCTGACATGAGCTGGCTCCACTGAACCTCCTGATATGCCCATTTTGCAGATGAAGAAACTGAGGCAGGGAAAAATTGATGGCTTACCAAGGTGAATCAGGATTTCCAAGTCTGAGCATGAACCACTGGGGACATTCCACTGAGGAAGACAAAGGAGGTGCAGGGATTTGCTCTGGGTATCATCTTGTTTATGCAACACAGCTAGGTTTTGGGATGACAAAATGAACAGGAATTTGTGACACTCACTGAACTGCTGGCAGGTGGCAGGCCCCATTCTAGGTGCCCTCGAGGCACTGGATCAGTGATCTGTCATAGAAACTTCATGCAGTAGAGGCTGTGATCACAGAATGGGGATGGAGGGAGGCACGGTAAGGACATACAAACTCCTGTGGGAAAGGGGCAGGACTGGGACTTGAACCTGGGCAGGTACACAACCCCACCTCTGAGGGTGCCAGGGGAGGCTGAAAGATGATGGCAGAGGGGCAGGCTGCCCTGCCGTCTGTCTGGACTCTACCTTTACCCTGTGTTGGCCCCTCTCAGCTCCTTCTCTTTGGGATGCATTGTCTCCAAACCTTGCCCTAGGCCGGGCTCCTTCTCCTACTCCAGAGGCCCCTGACCCAGCCAGTCCTGCACCATTGGACACATCTGGGTTCTACTGAGAAAGAGCTTGCAGAGCAGTGCAGGAACTTGGAGCTGGAGCTGGCCCTCTGTCCTGGCCTTTGAGTGCCAATTTTCATGAGAGCAAGAAGCCTGAACCCACTGGGTGGCTGACTTACCCTGGCTGGCCTCTGCCCAAGGAAGATAAGACAAAGACATCCTTACCCTGTGTGTGAGTGCAGAGTCTCCCCTCCCTGCCTGCTCCCTTCTCTCCTTGTTTGTCTCTTTGTTCTCCTTCCCTCTCTCCTTCCCTTTCTTTGCTACCTTTGAGCTTCTGTCTCTCTTGGACACCTCTCCCCCTCTCTCTCAGTGAGCCTCTGTCTCTACCTCTCTCTCTCCCTCCTCCCCTTTCTGTCTCTTCTCTTCTGGCCATGTCTCTGTTTCTGGGCACCTCTGTGGTCTGTTTCTCTGTCTCTGTGTGTCCCTCACCCTGACCCTGCTCCCAAGATGTCTCCAGCAATCCCAGCCCTTCCCAAGGGCTCAGTCTCAGGGAGCCTCCTCGCTCCAAGCTCTTCCCAGCCTTGTTGTGGGGGGGAGCATATTCTTGCTGCCCAGGCCTAATATCTTAATGCAAGGCCATTACTCACCCGGAGTCCAGGCAGGGCAGGCCTCTCCCTTCCTCATTTGTCATCCAGAGTGAAGCCTCTGCGTTGTTCCCCAGGGGGATCAGATTAAGGGACTGACAGGCTAGTCATGAGCAAATTTAGCTGCTGGTGCCGCCCCCACCTCCTCTTTTCCGTGCCTCAGCCTCTCAGGCTCTGAGTCCCTGCAGTGGGACCTGGCAGAGGCCTTGGGCCTTGGAGTAGGGGAGGCCTGGGGCCTCTGAGAGTCCTGTTTCTCACTCATGTGCTTGGCAAGGGTGAAGGGCATCAGGAGACTTTTCTCTTGAGAAAGGGAGAGAGAAAAAAGGAGCTGGGTCCAGAGTGACCTCTTCCCCTGGGGCTGGTGAGCATTTACTGTAAAAACTAGAACAGCTAATGCAGTCCCCAAAGCCTGCCAAGCCCTGTTTGAAGCCCTTTTTGCCCATATTCACTCACTGAATCCTTACAACAGGCCTCTGAGATGGGATCTACTAATACCCTATTTTACAGAGGCTGAGAGAAGCTAAGCAACTTGTCCAAGGTCCCACAGCAAGTAAAGTCTATGTGGCAGATATAGTGCTTTGTATCTTTGTCAACTTTCTCAACACACTGCCTCATTCCCATTTTACAGATGAGAAAACTGAAGTGTCTGTCCAGGTACAGAGCCCTCTGGTGTGGCTCTGTGGCCTACCATGGTCACACTCTCCCTTTCTCTTGTTTCCCAAGAAAAGGGTCCGCTCTGCTCTCCTGTCTGCAGTCTAGGTTTGACTGCAGCAAATGTGGGAAGCAGGAGCATGAGGCTGCCTGGCCTTGCACCTAAGATCTATTTTGGGGACCACATCTTCTCCCAGGGCTCTTGGTTGGCAAGGGAAATGTCCAGGGTAACTCCCCAGCACTGCAGCTCTCTCGGGTCCTGTCACAGAGCATCTGTTGCACAACCCAGACCCAAGAACTGAAAGTCAAGAGCTGCCTCCATGGCAGGGGCAGCAAAGGAGCCATAGAACCCACCTAGAGCCTTCCCTTACTGCCTAGACACCAACTCTTTCCACTTTTTACATCAGCCTGGTTCCCATAGTAACTACCAGCTTGCTGTCTCCTAGCAACTAAGTGGTCCTAGGAGGGGAGGCAGAATATTGGAGAGTCATTGACATTTGAAGCTGGAGCACTTGGGTTCAAATCCCAAGGTCTTTGGCAAGTCACTAAACCCTGAACCTCTGCTTTCCCATCTGTGAAATGGGGATGATACTGTTTAAGGATTAAGCATCCAGGGTTAAGTTGCCAATCTGTGAAACTAGGAGGGCTATGCAAAAGTGTGGATTAAAGAGAGGGCCAGTGGCTCACCCTTGGTCCCCATAGTAGCAGAAGAAGGGGAAATCTGGCTTCAGGGTGGGAGCCCTAGTGTGGGTGAGCCTCCCCTCCTGGAGGATCCCAGCCTTGCCCATTGAGCAGCCCTAGCAGACTGGCTGGCCCTTCACGGCACCACAGTCCTCAATGCGGGCTTTCATCACGTACAGGCCCAGAAGCTGCTAAGTTCTAAGCCCTTGACATGTATCATTTCGCTTTACCCAGTGAGGTAGGTTTTTTTTCTCATTCTAGGGTCAGACGGCAACTGGGGCTCAGAGAAGTTAAAGGACACGTCCAAGGTCTCGCAGCTAAAGCGAGGCAGAGCTGGGACTCCGAACGCCCGACTCTAGCGTCCTTCCGGTGCTGTCTCTTGTGGGTGAGGAAGGAAACAGCAGTGGGGAGGAAGGGGGCGACCTAAGGAAGGAGAGAAGGCGACCCAAGGAACAAGCCCGGTGGACTCTCGGGGAAGAAGGCTGGTTCCGAGAGCCAGAGGCAAGGGTGGAGGGCGGGAGGAAACCTCCGGAGTGCTGAACCTAATCGCACAAATTGCCTGCAGCGGCTCCGCGCCCCGAGGTGCGGGGCGACCGCGCTCTGGGAGGGGGGGGAGAGCTGGAGGAGTCGGGGGAGGAGACAACCGCCGCACTCTCCCGGCTCCGGAGTCAGCCGCTTTTCCCGGCACCCGCGGGGGAAAGCGAGGGTACGGGTGGGGGCGGCCAGCAGCTAGGGGCAGGTGCAGAAGGGCGGGCGTGGCGCGGAGAAGCCCGCGGCCCAGGCAAAGCGCGCCCGGGGAGGGGCGTCCCACCGGGCCGCTTCCGCCGCGACCGGCCCGGGCCCACCTGGCGGGCGCCAGGCCCCAGGTCTCTGTCCTCCCAGGGCTGGGGAGGAGGGCTGAGCGGGATATTGTTCTATATTCAGAGAGTCCAGCGCTCAGTCTCCCCGCCCCAGGCCAGGGGAGCGCCCCCACTCGCCAGGCCGCCCAGCCCCCTTCCTGGGGGCCAGGGCCGAGGTCGCTGTGGCAGCTCTGCCCGCAAGAGTCAATGAACTAATTCCCGATAAGACAGATGTGCAATTCCCCGTCGCCTGCCGTCAGGCGGAGATGGAACATCCAGCGGGCGGGGGCGGGAGCGCGGTGGAGGCAGGCAGTGACGTCACGGCCTGGCTGCTGACGTCAAGGGCTCCGGGCCAGGAGTCCCGCAGTGGCCTGGCCTGCCCCGGCCTTCTGCGGGAAATGGGCGTTTGTGCGCACACCTGTGTCCGTGGTTTGGTCCAACGAGGCTGACTCCTAAGGGTGGGAGCCCCCTCCTCTCCCTCCGCCTTCCTCTGCCCTCTGACTTGGCCATTCCTCGCGCCCCTGTCCCCCACCCGCCGGTCCCTGTGTCTCTCACTTTGGTGGTACTTTGTGTGAGCACATGCTCGGTGAGGTCTGCGCGTGTACCGTCGCACCCAGGTATCCACACGCGTGTGCACACAGGGGCCTACCACACAGGTGTGTGTCAGCAGAAAACTTTGCAGACATGCACACGGTGGAGCCCAGGGACAGGTATGCGCACACAGGGACACACAGGAGTCTCCCCAGCCACACCTGCACACACATGTGCCCACACACGCAGTCCTAGTCTGGCTGGGGGTGCTGCAGGCCTGATGGGGCCCACCTCAGCTTTAGAGAAGTGAACCTCTAGCCTCAGCACCTCCTTAGCCAGGCTCCTGCGACCCCAGAGGAGCATTAGAGCCGGGGTTGGGGAAGGGGCAGGAGAGGGGGAGGGAAGCCTTGTCAAGGACACCAGCAAGGGAAGGAGAAAAAAAAATAAAATAAAGTGGAAGAAATAAAATCAAAAGGCTTTTAAGGCTGCTCTCCCCAAGTAGTTGATGTCTTGGCTGCGATTGCCGGCAATGAAATATTGTGCTCTCTGATCACTTAATGCACAGAGCTCCGCAGCCCCTTCCCCGCCCCGCCGTCCTTCCCTTCCCCTCCTCCACCCCTTCCCCTCCACCCTGGCAGATCGTCTTCCTTGCTCCCAGAAGAGCCCAGAGCGTTTAATGGAGGGCACAGCTGATACCCAGTTCCAGCCTGGCACTGACCACAGGAGTGGCACCCAGCCCACAGACCTGGGCAGGAGGGAAGAGCCTGGCTAGGGGCCCATGCGACCCTCCCTGTGTCTGGCAGTTGCTGAGTGCTGGCTGTGGGGGTCTTGAGATGTGACTGCACGCTCAACCAGGAGGGGAAGGAAGTGAGGACCCTTGTGTCCCCTGCCCTTGAGGCCCTGAGAGGTTGGTGACACAGCTGGGGCTCTTGGAGACTGTGTGTGTTGAGGGAAGAGTGTTGGATAGGTAGGTGGATGGAGGGGTGTCCTGGAACAATTTTCAACCTTTAGTTAAAAATTGAGCTCAGTAATGGTTAAAAGGCATTGATTTGAGCATCAGCTTCTGTTCCAGCTTCTTCACTTCCTGGGCTCTGTGACCTTGGGCAAGCTCCGAACCTCCTGTGCCTAAGTTTCCACACCAAGAAGGATGGAGCAAATAATAGAACTGGCCTCATACGGTTATTGGAGGATTAAAAGAGAAAATATATGCAAAGTGTTTAGCACAGGGCGGGGTGCACAGGAGGAACGGTAAGTGGGGCTAATTATCTCTGTAATCTCCTCCTGGCTCCACCCCCTTGCCTGGCCTAGGAGGAGCTGGCTGGGAGCAAGCTGAATGGAGGTGGAGGTGCACACTGCCCCTCTTCCTATCTTCCTCCTCCTTTCCCACCCTGGCTTCCATGCCCGCCCCACCCCCAGGCAACTGTTCACTCTGCGCCTTTCTGTCAGGGCTGCCAAATTGGCCAAATCTCCGTAATGCTAAAAAATTGGTCCATTAGCTGGCAGGGAACATTGACAGGAGGGAGAGCGGTAAGCATCACCACCACAGATGTGCCCGGTGCAAGGGGGAGGGGGCGGCAGTGTACCCCCAGGGGAGCCAGCTCCCTTGTGTGTGTGTGTGTGTGTGTGTGTACACCCCAGGCCCAGACACGGGCGCTTTCGCAGCATCACTTCATGTAAATTCCCCAACAGCCCTGAAAGGTTGGCCCTGTTATTATTCCCATGTTGCAGATGAGGAAACTGAGGCTTGCAGACAAGAAGAGCTCAAGCAACGTGTCTAAGCAGGTGGAGGGGACAGTACTCACGCTTCAGGCTGAGATGTCATTGGCCTCCATGGGCTCCTCCCTAGCTGTCCCAGTGCCCCCAGACACCCCATGAGCCTTGCTCCTGAAGTCTCTGCCCTCCTGTCCCTACCTCCTGGCCCTGCCATAGTGGTTTCTCCTAGTACTGGGGCAGCTGGCCAAGGAAGTTCATCTTGCTGGGGTCAGCTATGCCACCTCCTCCTTTATAGGATAAAGGTGGGTGTGGGGAGATCATTGAGTGCTGGAGGAGGGAAAGGAAGATTCAAAGTGGCTCAGGGCTTCAAGCTGCCCCAGACCTCTTGGAGGTGCTTAGATAATGTTGGCCCACTGATCTGAGCTGTTCCCTGGCTTCTATTTATTTATTTATTTTTAATTTTTTTCCCCTCTGGCTTCTTAATATAGGGACAAGGCTTTTTTTTGGTCCTCCTTGGAAGTGATCTCATTTAAATTTCAGATAGCTGAGGTAGACATGATTGTCCCCATTTTGGGGTGAAGAAATTGAGTCTTAAAGAGGCCAACTAACCTGTTCACAGCTAGCAAATGGTGATGCTAGGATTTAATCCAGATTCGTCTGACTCCAGAACTCCTTTTGTTCCAGCAATGGGGAGCTACCTCGCCCTTACCAGATGTCTTATCCTATTAGGGGACAGTTTTAATCCTGAGACAGTTTCCATTCATTTCTTCATTCCATAAATGTGAAGTATCCTCTAGTGCCAGACTGTGCAATGGGGACATGGAGATGAATTAGCCCCTTCCCTGCCCACAGGACCAGGGAACCCATCCCCTCATCTTGGGGCTGAACTCCTCAGCTCTTCACTTCTCCCTCCCTTGTTTCCTAGATCTACTTGCCTCTAAGTCAGTCCACCCAGCTAAGTGCATGCTAGAGGTGAGCGCCTGCTAGTGGACCTCAGGACCTCCCATCCTTCTTCTGCAGTCCTTTGAGCCCCCATCTCTTACCCCAACACTTATCTGACAGGGCAGCAGAGACCTAACTGGTCCCTGAAATATAGCTGCCCTCTTGAAGCTCTCTAAGTGAACAGTACATCAAGTCCAATGCCCTGGGCTGGAGTTAGGGGCAGGGCACCCTGCAGAAAGGGAGGCTGGCAGGCTGAGGGAAACCTCTTTTGTCCATAATCTGTCCTGAGACACCACCAAGCTCCTGGATGGACTGCTGCATGCTCTCCAGCCTCACTGTCTTTTATGGACTACAGGTAGTGTCCCCCACTCCAAATTCATATATTGGAACCCTAATCCCCAATTGATGGTATCTGGAGATGGCAGGTGACAAGGCCATGAGGGGGAGTCCTCATGCTGGAATGAGTGCCCTTAGAAGAAGACAGGGGAGAGCTTCCTTCCTCTCTCTGCTCTCTGCTATGTGAGGATATGACCCGTGACATAAACCTGTCAACCTGCCAAACCTTCTGCAAACCAGGAGGAGGACCCTCACTGGAACTCAACCATGCTGGCACCCTGATCGCAGATGTTA
Organism: Loris lydekkerianus; assembly: GCA_963574355.1. Lineage (NCBI taxonomy): Eukaryota > Metazoa > Chordata > Mammalia > Primates > Lorisidae > Loris > Loris lydekkerianus. The sequence goes on from CAUYPK010109361.1 coordinate 16,656, forward strand.
GCCTCCAAAACTGTGAAGATAAATGTTTGCTGTTTAAGCCACTCAGTTGATCATATTTGTTATCACAGCCTGAGCTAAGACACTGGCCGTCCTCAGGCTGGCCAGCACCCACCTGAGGTGACTACCCCCCCCCCCCCCAGAGCCAGCTGTGGCCCAGAAAATGAGGGGATGTTGAGGAGGGAGGGGCAGTCTGACCTCTACTGGTCTGGATACAAAAGTAGAATTCAGCTTCTCAAGTCACATGGCTCCTTTTCACGTCCCCCTACTTGTGGCTTTGGCAGATCTCAGCCAAAGGGGAGGCCAGGGCAGGACTTCCAAGACCAGGAGTGTGAAGAGGTAGGTGGCTGTCCCAGAAACTTGAGTCATCTGAGGGCTCCTTCCCAGCTTTCTTTCCCCCTTGCCCTAGGCTTGCTCCTCGGACTCCATAGTCTGACAGCGGCTGATGTGTAGAATTTATGACTTGGGTTCTGGTGTCAAGCAGTTTAGGATTAAATCCTGCCTCTGTAACTTCCCTGCTCTGTGACTTTGGTTTGTTTCCCTACCTGCAAAGTGGGAGGATAATCACAGCATTTTATGAAGATTCAAAGAGGTAAAACTGCCTGGTACAATGTGAGCCCTGACAGTAATGATGGTAGTGACAGTTTTGGGGAAAGCGATGCTGTTCCTGCTGATAATCATGGTGAATTTGGTGAAAATGGCGATTACAGATAAGGCAATGGTGCTGATGCTGGAGGAGAAGGGGCTGATGACAAGGACAGGGTGCTGCAAATCCAATCCCACTGCCGGGACAGGCTGAGGCAGAGCAGGAGCTCCGAGATGCAGGGTATGAGGCAGACAGGCTGTGCAGCTACTGTTCCCCTCACTATCTCCAGCCAGCCCAAGAGAAGGTGCGGCCTCTTTACTGTCCTTCCCAACTCTGGCTGGGCATTAGTTTGGGCTCTGGTCTGACCATGGCCATCTCGTCTCACCCAGATCACTGAGAAGCATTCATGGGTCCAGGTGGCTGATATAAGGAGCTGTCAGTGGGTGACATGGGGCCCAGAGTGGGAGGCGTGGACTTGGGTATGGGCCTTGGGCAGGTGTCTCAAGGCTGTGATCCTTCCCATCGTGCTCTCAGGAGCTGTGGAATACTGGGGGGCTCTGCAGGAAGGGACAGTTATGTAAGCTAGGTAGGCAGGTTGGTGCTGTGTTTCTGAGTTTGGGGTCAGACCAGTTCAAATCCAGTTCCCCCAGTGACAAGCCAGTGGGTCCTGGCTGTTGGTTAATCTAAGTCTCAGCCTAATCTCTGTCCTGCCACATGGGATAGTAATTGTGCCTACCTGGTAGTAGTTGTTTGTGTGGTTGGAAAGTCAGCAGAACACCTGCACCTAGAAGGGCCCAGGAGATGGCTCTGACTTCACTGTCATGGCCTTTATTGGCTCCAATGAGTTGCACAGACCCTGACCTGGACCACACCTAGGACGCTGTGGGCTGGCTGGGGGCTCAGAAGCCCCACCTTCCAAGCCCTCTGTGTGCCAGGCACTCGGCTCTCTGGCTCTCCATTGCTTCCACCCCTGGCCTCCCCCTGTGCCCTCTCCACAGGCTGGTGAAGGCTCTGACGTGTGAAATAAAAAGAGATTTTAATTACCTCTCAGCAAAACAGCAATTAGAGAGAATCACAGCACAACAGCGGTCCCCTCCTCCACTCGCCCAGCCGGGTCCGCCTTCTCCTCTTCTCTGGCCCCCACCCCTGTGAGGAGGCTGGACGTGATAGTGGGGTGGGGGTGGAGCTAAATGTCACGAGGTGGTCTGTGCTGGGGTTGGGGTGGAGAGGTGGCAAGGGGCTATAGGGAAAGCTCCCAGAGGATGAGGGCTGCTCGGGCAAGCCTTCGTGAAACTGAGCTCCGTACACACCTAGGGGATGACTAGTGCCCCATCTCTCTGGGGTCTGTGTGCCCTGGTACACGCATGTCCCTGCATGTTTGGCCAGCACTGTGAACACCTGTGTGTGCATGGAGCCTGTCAGCACGGTGTAACCCTAGGGACAAGCAGGCTGCACTGGGCAGGCAGAGCATTTTCCCTCAATAGGCTTTTAAAATAATTGCCTATGACCCTGAGCAGTAGCACTTTGTCCACCAGCCACCCCTACCCCAGACCCCTGCTGTCAGGGGTCACACTGGTCTATCCATCTATGGAGCCTGGGGCACCTGTGCTACACTTGGGGAGGGGCTTTGGGCAGGTGGGGTGTCTCCACGGGCGGCCTGAGGCTGGGGGCAGCGGGTGGTGGGTGGCTGATTGAAGCGGTAATTGCAGGCAGCAGGCCCTAGCTAATGCATGCTATGATTAAGCCCCATTACTGAGGGAGGCAGCTCAAGCATGGGCGTGGGGGTGGGGAGGCCAACTGTGGGGGGGAGTGACTGACAATCTTTCTCTTGTGAGGGGGAGCAGGAGGCCACTACTACCTCTGAGGCGTCCCCACTCCAGAGTTGTACCTGGAAGGAGCCTGCCCAGCAGTGTGGGAGAGCCAGGCCCTAGGGGTGGGTGAGGCACAGCCCACAGATACACATGGCCATCCCAGGATCAAGATCTGGACCCCACCCCATTGTCTGGGGACCGAGTCAGCCTGGGGGAGCAGCAGTTTCCTGGCTATTTATCTTGGGGGTTCATGCTATAATACCTCCCAGCCTCAGTGCCAGGGAACATTGCCTTTGGGTGGCAGAAGTCAGGCTGGCTATGATTGGATGGCTGACAGCAGGGGCCCCAGTCCCACTTCATCTCATCAGGTGCCACAGATGCCAACCAGACAACCTGCATGCCAATTGGCTGAGAGACAGACCTACCAGTCTATGAAGAATGGACCTCAACATCTTCTATTTCACAGGGGCCCAGAGATGTTACAAGACTTTCCCAAGAACGCATAGCAAGGACTGGATCAGGTTACCCTAGTGTCTCAGTTTGGCCACTTACCAGCTGTGTGACTTTGTGAAAGTCACTTAACCTCTCAGGGCCTCAGCTGTTTTCTCTGTAAAATGATGATAATAGTAGCACTGATTCCTAGGACTGCTGTGAGGATTGAATGAGATAACTTAGCACTTAAAGCCCAGGGCCTACCTAGCAAGGACAGCAGCTACTAGTATTCTTGGTATTGGCTTTGCTCTTTGTCCCATATCACTGTGGTAGACAAAATGTTAAGATGCCCCCACATGGTGTTCAGGAGCACTTCCCCACATTATTTAGTGGGATTGTTATGAAAGGATATTGGAGATGTAAATAAGGTTCCATATCAGTTGATTTTTTTTTTTCTTTTTTTCTTTTTTTTTTTTTTTTGAGACAGACTCTCACTGTGTTGCTCTGGTAGAGTGCCATGGTGTCACAGCTCACTGCAACCTCAAACTCCTGGGCTTAAGCAATTCTCTTGCCTTAGCCTCCCCAGTAGCTGGGACTACAGGCACCCACCACAATGGCCGGCTATTTTTTGGTTGTAGTTGTCATTGTTTGGCAGGCCCGGAATGGATTTGAACCGACCAGCTCTGGTGTATGTGGCTGGCATCTTAACTGCTTGAGCTACAGGTGCCACCCCATATCAGTTGATCTTAAGGTAGGGAGATATTTGGGTGGGCTTGACCCAAGCAGGTGAGCCCTTTAAAAGCAAAGAGTTTCTCTGGCTGGTCAATTCAAGGAAGACAGAAATTCAAAGCATGTCAAAAATTCAATTGGGGATAGTCTCTATTGCTGGCTTTGAAAGTGGAGGGAGCCACAAGGTGAGGAATGTGGGCGGACTCAGACTGCTGAGAGCAGCCACTGGTTGATAGCCAGCAAAAGATGGATAGTTTGATTCTACCATCTTGTGGAATTGAATTCTGCCACAACCACTGAGCCTGGAAGAGGGCCCTGAACTGTAGATGAGTACCACAGCCCTGGCTGACACCTTCCTTTAGCACAGTGACACCCACAGTGAGGGAGAGTGGGTGTGACTGTGCTAGTGAAAGCGGGGAGTCTCCCATGCCATGCCTGGTCTGCTGATCTACAGAAACTGTGAGGTAATAGATGTGTGTTGTTTTCAGTTGCTAAGTTTATGGTAATTTGCAGCAATAGAAAGCTAATGACTCTGTTGATAGATCTGACACAGGTCCTGGGACATCTTGCCTGGAGGGGAGTTTGGTGCCAGGCTAAGGGCCACCCCAGGTGTGGTGGGTGCTCTCCAACATGTGGGTGTGCACCTGGCTGCTGGCTGCTTCTGGGAGACCAGAGCACCTGCCCAAGGGGCTACAGAGGTAGAGAGGAGGCAGAACCTTGGCAGCCAGGCTTCCTGTGCAGTGGCCAGCCTGGAGTTGTGGGAACCTGGTATCCAGCTGCCTGTCCTCAAATCTGACTCATCATCTCAACCAGAGATTTCTGTGGGAGACCCTGCCATCAGCAGTCTAGCCCACACCCCCAGCCTGGACAGCAGTGGGCAGAGGTAGGCACCGATACAGTGTCACACAGTGAGTCACCATAGCTCTAGATCCAGTGCTTTTATTCTCTGTCCCATGGTTCCACTTTAAGGGGTCTCTGAAAATGCCCCCCACCCCAGCACATAGTCTAGAAGGAGGCCCCACCTGGTGCCAGGGCCCTTGCCACCTCCAAGCCTTTCTGTCTCCTCCCCTCTGCAGTCCTGCTGTCTCCTACAAGGGACAATTAGTGGCCTCAGCTTTAATTAGCTAATGATCTCCTTCAGCTCCAATCACTTGAAATGAAGGTGGAGTGCTGGGGGAGGGGTCCTTGAAAGGACCCCTCCCCCAGGAAGCCAAGGAAGAGGCCCTCTGTGTGCTGTTGGCTTCTCTGCCTGTCCCATGCCTGCCCCGCCTTGTGGGCCTGAGTGGCCCTGACAGAAGGGGGTCCCCTGACTCTCACAGCCTTATTTGCAACCATCTTGCAGCAGGAGCTGAGCAGCCTGTTGTGGACTGTCCATCAAACGGGGAACCAAGGAGGCCTGCTTATCAGAGGCAGAGGCTGTGGGCCACTATCCCTCCTTCCCACCCCCACTGCCACCACTCCACTTTGTCAATCTGGCCCCTACCCTGCTCCCTGTCCTGTGGCCAATGCCTTGCCATCAGGCTGGACAGGGAGGACTATGCAATGGGAACATCTGGGGTCCCAACAAGGCTGAGGAAGAAAGACTGTCATTGTGAAAACACTGAGTCACAAGGTAACGTTAGGTAGTGACAAATGCAGTACAGGATGTACCCAGGGCAAGAGATGGAACATGGCTGGGCCACGTCAGATGCAATCCAGGAAGGGCCTATGATGTGGGGACATCTGGAAAGCAGGCCAAGGCTCTGGCTGTAGGCCCTGAATGTCCTCCCCGGTCCTTAGACTCAACACCTCCAACATGGGTCCTGGGCCTGAGGTCCCAGCTGGGCCCCTCGCTCTGAGCTACCTCTCCCCAGAAGAGATGTCCTTTCATCTTCTAGCACATAATATGCATGTCCTTGAGACTTTGAATGCAGTGGACATGGGTTCAAATCTCAGCTTCATCACTTATTAGCTGGGTGAACTTGGGCTACTTTCTTTCCTTCTCTGGGCCTCAGTTTCCTCCTCTGTGTACTTGGGCCAACAGTACTGGTGGGGTTACCTTGAGACTTAGTAAGGAGAAGTAGGTAGAGAGCTCAGCACAGAGTATGGCACTTGGGGGCTGCTGTGCCCCTTACTGTGGCAGTCCTGTCCAGGTTGGAGCTGGGGCCTTGCTGTGCTCAGCCAGCTCAGGCTCTGTGCACATCTCTTCCCTGGGCTGTTCCATCAGGATCCAGACTGGGCACAACAGGGCACACGGAGCTCCCTGCCACATGTGGTCCTCAAGCAGCTTCCTCAGGTGGGGGCCTGCCAGGAGGATCCTGGAAGCTTGAGATGGATCTAAAGGAGGGATGTAGGGCTGGGGACAAGGGACTGGGTGGAAGGGACAGCTTGAACAAAGGCATGGAGATGGGGCTGTGCCATGGGTACAGTGGGCTTGAGGAGGAGGGACACTTGGAGAGCATGAATGGGGCCCAATCAAGCAGGCCTCTGAAGCTACCACATCCAGGGGTTCACAGAGGCTGTAGGGCAGCAATGGGCAAGACCACAGTGGCACCTGGGTGGGGAAGCGTCTCCCTTCTCCAATAAGAATGGGAGAAGGAAGGGCCTAAGCTAGAGACAGGGGAAGGATGGGAAGGAGAAGAGGAAGTGAGAGGTCTTTTCAAGGCTGGCTTTGGAGTGCAGTGCGTTTCCAGCGCTGGTGGGTTGAGGTGGGTTTAGGGCCAGAGCCAAGCACCTGGGCACAGCATCCAGGGGATGGAGGAGGAGCAGGAGCCAGGGAGGGTGGGACACAGGTAGGCAGAGAGGTAGGGTGAAAGGTAGGACTCTGTGCTAAGGCCTTAGGATTTGGACACCAGATGAGTGTGGATGAGAAAACCTAAGTGTCCCTTAGTCGAGGATGGCAACCCTGAGGACTTCTGGGTACTGATGAGATGAAGACATGGAGTTAGATGGAGAAGTAAGACACTAAACCACACCATCTATAGTATCCTATTCATTAAAAATAGGTTGTTAGATTACAGACCCCCACATGGGCCTAGGTGCTCATGCTGAAGTGGGCACAGAGCTTGCCTTGCCTTACCTTGGAGGGCTTTCATGTTTGTCCTCCACATACTTGTGTAGCTTCAATCTCTTAATTTTTTTTTTTTTTTTGAGACAGAGCCTCAAGCTGTTATATTGGGTAAAGTGCTGTGGCATCACAGCTCACAGCAATCTCCAATTCCTGGGCTCAAGCGATTGTCTTGCCTTAGCCTCCCAAGTAGCGGGGAGTACAGGCGCCTGCCACAATGTCAGGCGCCTGCCACAATGTCGGACCATTTTTGGTTGTAGCTGTCATTGTTGTTTGGCAGGCCCAGGCTGGATTCGAACCTGCCAGCTCTGGTGTATGTGGCTGGTGCCTTAGCTGTTTGAACTATAGGCACCAAGCCATCTTAATTTTTATTTTATTATTATTTTTTGAGACAGAATCTCACTCTGTTGCCCAGGCTAGAGTGCCATGATGTCATAGCTCATAGTAACCTCAAACTCCTGGGCTCAGGCAATCCTCCTGCCTCAGCCTCCCAAGTAGCTGTGACTACAGATAACAGCCACAATGCCCAGCTAGTTTTTCTATTTTTAGTAGAGCTGGGTCTTGCTCTTGCTCAGACTGGTCTCAATTCTAGAGCTTAAGCAATCCACCTGCCTCAGCCTCCAAGAGTGCTAGGATTACTGGCATGAGCCACCCCTGCCTCCACCCTACTGGCTTCAGTCTTTTTTTTTTTTTTTTTTTTTTTTGCAGTGTTTTTTGGCCAGGGCTGGGTTTGAACCTGCCACCTCCGGCATATGGGACCAGTGCCCTACTCCTTTGAGCCACAGGCACTGCCAGGCTTCAGTCTTTTAAAACAAGAATGTATTTACATATTTCTTACATAAAACACTGACCTAGCCAAGCCCAATGGCTCATGCCTGTAATCCTAACACTCTGGGAAACTGAGGCCAGTGGATTGCTTGGACTCAGGAGTTTGAGACCAGCCTGAGCAAGAGTGAGACCCCATCTCTACTAAAAATTGAAAAAATTAGCCAGGCATTGTAGCAGGTCTAATGCTCCAATAAACTAGGGCACCTACCACAATAGTAGCTGTAGTCCCAGCTACTTGGGAGGCTGAGGCAGGAGGATGGCTTGAGCATAGGGGTTTGAGGTTGCTGTAAGCTAGGCTGATACCATGGCACCCTACCCAGGGTGACAGAGTGAGACTCTTCAAAAAAACACAAAAACAAAAAAAACCCCACATTGATCTAGAGGTCAAGAGATGACCATGAGAGGAGTCTGTGCACGGTGGGGACAGAAGCTGACCATAGGGTTCAGAGTGTTGTCTGGTGGGTTCCAGAGAAAAGGAAAGGTGTGTCTAAGGATCTGAGAATCTGGGCAGGTATGCAGATGGGTGCTGTGCCTAGCACCAGGCCTGGAGCTGGGGGATACTTCACACAAGGGGTCTCCATGAGTTGATCACAGCTGTCCCCTAAACTTATTGGACATGTCCTCTGAGCAGGGCTCCAAAAGGGGCTTCAGGCTACATGGATGCAAGAACAGGGGCTGTAGCAGGAGAGACCTTTGCATTCAGTGATTCCAGGTAATGGGGGCCCATGGAGGCAGCACCTCTCAAGTGGAAGAAGCTACTCTCTCAAGTTGTCCAGGCAGGATGACTGGCAATTGGCAAATGAAGAGGGAACAGAGCAAAGATGTTCCAGGCAGCTGGAACAGCAAGTGCTAAGGCCTGAGGTTTGAAAGAGCTGGCTATGTTCTGGGAAACAGAAACAGATTAGAGTGACCAGAAGGAGGGAGGGAGGGGATGGGGAGACAGAGAGGATGGAGAAGGGCTGAAAAGAGGCCACCATATCACTGGCCACATTAAGATGTGTGAGCTCAGTCATGAGAGGAAAAGAGGGGGCTCTGGGGGATGGAGGAACAGGCAGCCATCCAGTCTAGAGTGGGCTTTGCTAGGGTCAGGGCCTAGCAAGGTCAGCGGGAGTTTGGACAGGATGGAGGAGATACTTGAGTTCAGTCCAGAGAGGCCAGGCCAGGGGGCCTAACAGCTACCCTTGAGGAATCTACAAGCACAGAGTCCAGCTGTCCCTCACCCAAGTTGCCAGAAGCAGACCCCACTGGAGGCTCAGGCAGGACTGATGGGCACCCCCTCACCCCTATGGGCCACAGCAACAGGGAGGAATGGAGGTATGGGGCTGGGTGATGGTGTACGTGGGCCTTTGAAGCTCCCCAGGTGTGGAGGGGAGCCTGAGTCAGCACTGTGGTGGCCATCCTGTGGCTCCAGCCTTCCTCTCTCCTCCCACCCCCACCTTCTAACCAGCCACTTGGGAGAATCATTTCATTTCTCAAATTAAAAATCCATTTTGTGTGGTGAATAATAGATGGGATGAGTCTTGGGAGGCTGGGTGGAGGGCAGGAACTGGTGGGGGAGTGTATTCAGGGCACAGAAGATACCAAGAACTGCTGAAGGACTGGCTGGCCAGGCCGGCGGCTTGTTGGAGGCGGCCTTCCCAGGGGGACCTTCCCAGAACTGACTCTGCTCCCACATGAAACAGGGTTGGGAGTTTCATCCCTGCACATGTGCAAGCCACAGGGGACAGAAATGGGTCTCCCCATCACTGGGCTCCAGGCTGGGTCTGGCTTGGCAGTAGGTTAGCAGCCCTCCCTCAGAGCAAGGCACTTAGAACCTCACTCAATGGCTGCTGCACTGAAGGGAGTCCTCAGCGTGAGCACTGCTGTCCCAAATGAGGCTGGGAGTTGGGGCTGCTCAGTGTTTCTTTCCGAGAACCCAGATCCAGTAATGTCCCATCTAGCAGGGTGGCAGAGATCTGCCCTCGGTCAGAGAGGAGCCAGAAGGTCAGCTCCTGAGCCCTCACCTCTGCCCCACATGCCCTCATCCCCCAAACTGGCCATGAAGCTGCCTTAGTCAAGCTTAGCTGGGCACTGCTGTGGCCTGTCATTCTTTTGAAAGGAGTTACGGAGTCATCTTGGCAACTAGGGGTGAAGAGGAACCCCCAAAAGAGATGGAGGAAGCTAGAGACTAGGTTGCTGGAGCCCCTCTCCACTTATCTACACACTCAGCTTCCCTTTCTGAGGACAGGTGGAAGAGTCAAGGAGGTGGGCCTTGGCCCCGCCTAATTAGCAGGCTAAGCTGGGGTGACCAGGACTGAGTGGCCGAAGCCAAGCCAACCCTGGAAGGGCCAGGTTGCTGCATGCTGGGCTGGGGTCATGCTGGAGGAGGGCTGGTGTGGGGGAAGGGGTAGAGCCAGTTAGACAGGGTCCCTGACTTGGAGGTCAATGAACAGATAATGGCAGCTGAGTCTGGGAGAGAGATGGCCACAGGGTGGGGGGGAGAGGAGATTAGGGTCCCCATCCCCCATGGATAAAGCAGGAGACTCCCTAGGGAAACATGTTTGCCTCTGTGCCTTCCTGTTGGAAAAGAGTCGGCTCCCTGAGACAATATCCATTTTTATATTTCTTGGAAATTTCACGGCATTCATTTCAGGGAAAATAAAAGCTGTCATTGCTGGAGAAATGATACCAATCAGGGCCTGAAAAGGCTGGAAAATTATCCTCCTGGAGACGAAACATTGAGGGAAAAATGCAGATTAAAAGCACAAAGAGCCACTTTGCCACCTCCTTGCCCTCCCCTCCCCATCATGGAATCACCCCATTTTAAGTAATTCCATCTTTCCTTGCTAGAATTAATAGGATCCAAGAAGACCACATGGGGCAGAGGAGGACCCTGGGGTAGCCAGGGATGGAGACAGAAGATCCAGGGTGGGGGCTTTGAGATGAAGCAATGGAGAGACAGGACAGGAAGGACAGGGGCAGAGGTGGCCACTCAGGGCCAGGGGCTCAGTTGCTGGGCTGATGTGCTACCACAGAGGAGGGGGACAGAGCGAAGGGTGAGTCCCTTGAAAGTCCCAACCTTGTCTGGGTTTTTATCAGATGGTTCTCCTGGCTGTCTCAGGCATTGTTTAGGCTAGTCCTGCAGGCTGGAATGGCCAGTTCTGTGTCCCATGTGGGCCAGGCCAAGTGGCTACTGTGGGGACACAGGCAGAAGTGGGCTCTGCCTCTAGGCAGGGGCAGGTACCACGTTAATAAAGCAAGTTCAACTGTAAGAAGGCTGGGTGGGTAAATTCAGAGCCGCCCCCCAAGCCTGTCCTCCCACCAGCTCACATACCAGGGTCTGAGGCTTAGGGCCTGAGGTTCTGGGCTGCTGGGTAGGGGCAGGCTCGGGCCCTCCCTGTGTCCCAGGGGAGCCCCTCTCAGTCTTTTCTCCCTACCTGGGCCAGGGACCACGTCCTGAGTAGGGAGCCAGGGCCAGGTAAGGCTGGGCCTTCAGGCAGGGCTCTCCAATGCTGTCCCTCTACCGGGGGCAGAGGAATAGGGGCGCGGCCAACTTGACACCCCAATGCCCTCGGGGAGGGCTGACCCGGGGCAGGGGCTGGAAGGAGGAAGAGGAAGACCCTACTGAAAGTGTGCTGGGCGCCGGGCATGGTGTGGCGGATACGGGCTTCTACCGCGGCGGCCTGGGCCCTTCGGAGGAGCCCCGCAGGCGGTGCTCCGGTCTGGTGGTCTCGGCTAGGACCATCTTTCTTTCTCCCGTCTGGCTTTAGCCCTTCCCAGCGGACTGGGGGGTGGCTCGAACAGGGGCAGGGGATCGTAGGGGACCCCTCCCGGGAGTAGCGGCTTCCCCGGAGTCCCCGACCGGAGCCCGTGCACGACCCTCTCGAGCGTGCCCGCGCGGCCGCCGTGCTGCCAGGTAGCCTGGAGAGACGCAGGCAGAAGGAGGGGGGCGCCGGGCGGGTGGAGGAGGGTGGAGCCGCCGGCGCGCCCCCTCCCTCGGGCCGGCGGGCGGCGCGGCGCGGCAGCAGAGGAGGCGGCGGGCGCACGGGGAAAGCGGTCAGCGCGCCGCTCCTCTTCGGCCCAGGCCCGGGCTCGGGCCCGACCCGCTCTGTCCTCGCGCGGCCCGGCGCGCACCTGCGGGGTAAGTGTCTGTCGGCCGAGTCCGCTGCCGGGGCCACCATCCCGGCCACCTTCACTACCGCCGCGGCCGCCGCTCCGAGCCTCTTGGCTTTGTCTGCTTCCTCGCGGCTGCGGCCCCGGCTGCAGCTGCGGCTCCCAGGCTGGGCTTTCGGGCTCCGCGGGCGGCGCGGCGCAGCATCAGGGCTTGGGGCGCGCCCGGCCAGCTCGCGCACCGCCGGGGGTGAAACTTCGCCCAAGTTTGGGTTCTGGGGAGAACCTGTTGAAGCTGGGAATGGCCCGGGGCGGGGACGGAGGACTGAACCAGTCTAAGGATCTCGTCAGGGCCGTCGGGGTAGGAGCTGTCTTCCCGATCCTGGGCCCACGGCGCGCGCCGCTAGGCAAGGGGTTGGTGCGCATTTGGTACATGGAGCAGAAGGAGCCAGAGACTGGGGTAAGTCTCCCCGCGGACTTCGGGGAGAACAAAGTTTGGTTCCTTGGCCGCTTTGTTGAGAGCCTAAGTGCAGTGCGGAGAGCTGAAAGCGCTTTAGGGTCTGCATAGACGCGCCCCTGACCACACCTCCTTTCTCCAGCTTGGGCTCTTTCCCCCTCCTCCACCTCGCCTCGGCTGTGGCCGACCATTCGCGCACAAGAAAGGCAAAGGGAAGAGCGACGGCCTTTCGGTGAAAGGCTACTAGGTGCCAGGCCGCGTGCACGACGCCTCCTGTTTCATATCAGGGGCCTCCCAATCCTGCGGCCGGCACGTGTGAGCAAGGAATTGGGGGGCAGAGAAAGGATTGCACTGTGCAATCAGGGTGAGGTGGCCACGCTGAGCTTTCTTCTTTGCTCATTCCTGGAGTGGGGAGGCCTGCGCCAGTGGTTGGGGGTTCTGCCCCTAGGCCGAGCCCCACCTCTCTGTGCTGGTGGGCCCCGTCGGGCTACGGCCACCGCGCCTCTCTGAGCCTGCCTCTGTCCTTCCTACAGCTGTAGCCCGGGGCCATGCGGAGGCCTGCTAGGAAGCTGGTGGCCGGGCACATCGTGTAGCCGCGGTGGCTAAGGGGAACCATGGAGGCCCCGTATTCAATGACAGCGCACTATGACGAATTCCAGGAGGTCAAGTATGTTAGCCGGTGTGGCGCGAGCGGCGCGCGTGGGGCCTCGCTGCCCCCAGGCTTCCCGCTGAGCGCGGGGCGCAGCTCCTCCGGGGCCCGGACCGGACTGCCGCGCTGGAACCGACGCGAGGTGTGCCTGCTGTCGGGGCTGGTGTTCGCCGCAGGCCTGTGCGCTATCCTGGCGGCCATGCTGGCACTCAAGTACCTGGGCCCGGGCGCGACGGGCGGTGGTGGCGGCGGGGCCTGTCCCGAGGGCTGCCCTGAGCGCAAGGCCTTTGCGCGCGCTGCGCGCTTCCTGGCCTCCAACCTGGACGTCAGCATCGACCCATGCCAGGACTTCTACTCATTCGCCTGTGGGGGCTGGCTGCGGCGCCACGCCATCCCCGACGACAAGCTCACTTATGGCACCATCGCGGCCATCGGCGAGCAGAATGAGGAGAGGCTACGGCGCCTGTTGGCGCGGTCCGGGGGTGGCCCGGGCGGCACGGCCCAGCGCAAGGTGCGCGCCTTCTTCCGCTCGTGCCTCGACATGCAGGAGATTGAGCGGCTTGGCCCGCGGCCCATGCTCGAGGTCATCGAGGACTGCGGGGGCTGGGACCTGGGTGGGGCGCCCGAGCCCCCGGGGGCCGCGGCGCGCTGGGACCTCAACCGGCTGCTGTACAAGGCGCAGGGCGTCTACAGCGCTGCCGCCCTCTTCTCGCTCACGGTCAGCCTGGACGACAGGAACTCCTCACGCTATGTCATCCGCGTGAGTGCATCCCCCAAACACCTTGCAGGCAGTCTTCAGGGACCTGTGCCTGCGAGGCGGGGACAGAAGCGGAGGGAAGAGGGAGGACAGCCAGAGCGCAGGGATGGAGCGCGGGAGGAGGGCGCAAGTAATTTCCCTTGGGTAATTGCGGTGTTTAGCGCAGCCGCGGGAGCCGCAATTTCTCAGCCCCATGGGGGGCGAAGAGGGCGTGGAGGGAGAGAGTACCGAGCGCTGAGGCTACTACCCTATGGAGTTGGGGCTGCCGAGATGCCAGGAACCCCAATTCTCAGTGTGGTTGGGGGAGGACGATTTTCTGCGCAGCTTGGGGGAAGTGCAGGCTTTCAGGGGAAGGATTGTGGGCTGGGCTTTGCCATGGTGCCCCCAGGATGGGACTGGCAGTGATGAGGGCTTTGACCAGCTTGTCTGGGTGTTGAGAGGGACTGGTGTCTTTGTGCCCCTGGCATGTCCTGTTTGAGCATTTGGGAGGAATTCAGTCTGTTTGGGGACCTGGCATGTTTATCTCTGGTCCCTGTCTCCCCAGATTGACCAGGATGGGCTCACCCTGCCAGAGAGGACTTTGTACCTAGCTCAGGATGAGGAAAGTGAGAAGGTGCTGGGCCAGGGGATGGGGTTGCAGGGAGGGCCTGGGGCTCTGGGAGGGATGAACTTGGGCCAGGCCTATCCTCCACCCTGAAGGAGCCTCCTCTCCTGGAGCAGGTCCTGGCAGCATACAGGGTGTTCATGGAGCGTGTGCTCAGCCTGCTGGGTGCAGATGCTGTGGAGCAGAAGGCCCAGGAGATATTGCAGCTGGAGCAGCGCCTGGCCAATGTGAGCAGGCGCGGCCTGGGGATGCCCTGGGCCAGGGGCGGGGACCATGGTGGGTCCAAGGTGAGTGGGGCCCTCCTCCCATTCTGATTTCCACCTCCAGATCACTGTGTCAGAGTATGATGATCTCCGGCGAGACGTTAGCTCCATGTACAACAAGGTGACGCTGGGACAGCTGCAGAAGATCACCCCCCATGTGAGTGTGGCCCGCAGTCCTGGCAGACAGGCAGAACATCGGGTGCTGATTCTGGGACTACCTGGTCATCTCTCCCCAAAGATGGGCAAGGCCTTCCCTGTCCACAGGCCCCCAGGTCTTCCTCTTGCCTCTCTCTGACATCCTCCCAGTCTCACTGTCCCTGCCCTTGGCCCTATAGTTGCGGTGGAAGTGGCTGCTGGACCAGATCTTCCAGGAGGACTTCTCAGAGGATGAGGAGGTGGTGCTGTTGGCCACGGACTACATGCAGCAGGTGTCCCAGCTCATTCGCTCCACACCCCACAGGTACCGCTGCATCAGGCCCCACCCCTGCACCCTAGACCTGTAGCCTGGGTGACCTTTGAGTTTCCCACTCCATCTCTGTCCAGCTGCCACACTGGGGAGGCAGGTTGTGCCTCTGAGATATGAGTCCAGAGTCCTTGGTTTATATCCTGACTTTTCCACCTGTTTGGTGGGAGCTGGGCAGGGCCGAGAGCTTCTGGAGCTGTTGTTTCCTCACCTGGGGATGGCTAGAAAGGGAAAGCGTGGGCGCACTCTGCTGTCCCACTGACATCAGGGATGTTGTTGGTAGCAAGAGTGTCCAGGTGTGTGACTGGAGCTCAGGATGCTCTGGGCTCATCCTCTGCTTACCTAGAATGATTTCTTCAACCTTTTTTGTGGGCTGTGTGGGTGCTAGGTCCAGCCGCAGCTGGGGGGTACAGGGTGGGGTACGAGGTACCCTTGGGTGGTCTATATGCATATCTCTCTGGACACTACCTGCTTCACCTGTCCCCCAGGATCCTACACAACTATCTGGTGTGGCGTGTGGTGGTGGTCCTGAGTGAGCATCTGTCACCTCCTTTCCGTGAAGCACTACATGAGCTGGCACGTGAGATGGAGGGTAGTGACAAGCCGCAGGAGCTGGCTCGGGTCTGCCTGGGCCAGGCCAACCGCCACTTTGGCATGGCACTTGGTGCCCTCTTTGTACATGAGCACTTCTCAGCTGCCAGCAAAGCCAAGGTGGGCAGTCCTGGGTTTAGGTGGGGGTACAGGGGCTGAGCCAGATGTGGAGCCCTCCTGTGGCCTTGGTCTTAGTGTGGGGAGCCCAACATGCCTCCCTGCAGTCAGAATACCTGATCTGGCTTAGCGGCTCAGCCCTCTTTGGTCCTTACCAGGCTTCCTCCTCCAGGAAGCCTATCTAGTTTGTCAGTACCAGGTGGCCCTCCCTGCCAAGCCTTCCCAGCCATGCTCAGGAGGAGTGGTGTTAGTGATGTCCATGGTGGTTGCTGCAGCAGTTTTTCTTTTCAGACTGGGAGCTTATTGTTGGGGATGCAGGGCCTGGATCCCCACTGCCAAGGTCTCCTCTTGCTGCTCAGCACCAATCCCTGAGCTTAGGAGTGGTAGGGAATGACAGAGGTACTCCTTAAGCCAGGAGCTGGGGGTCCAGAGGGAAAGCCTGCTTGTTGACCCTTGCTTCCTGACCCCTGACCCACAGGTGCAACAGCTGGTGGAAGACATCAAATACATCTTGGGCCAGCGCCTGGAAGAGCTGGACTGGATGGATGCTGAGACCAAGGCAGCTGCTCGGGCCAAGGTGAGCTGGGCCCTCCTCCCACCTGTTGGTTCCAGGCACATGTATTGAGTGCCTTCTGTGTGCCAATGAATGACGACAAAAGCTCTGGGTGTGGTGGCTTGTGCCTGTAGTCCCAGTAACTCAGGAGGCTGAGGTGGTAGGATCACTTGAGGCTAAGAGTTTGAGGCTACAGTGAGCTATGATCACACCACTGTGTGCGTTTCAGCCTGACAGAGCAAGACTGTCTCAAAAAACAAAAACAAAAGAAACAAAGATAGCTTCGTGGAGGTGACATTACCCCATCAGGCTCCCCAACCTGTCACCCATACCCAGGCTGATCTGGCATTCCTCCCTTGGTGGTGGTGGGGGGCTGTCCTTCTAGGCCCCTGGCCACTCTCACCCAGCCCCTGGCCTGCAGCTCCAGTACATGATGGTGATGGTCGGCTACCCAGACTTCCTGCTCAAACCCGAGGCTGTGGACAAGGAATACGAGGTGGACACCCTTCCCCTGCCAGCTTAGACTGACTACAGCAGCCCCAGTGCCCACCAGGGCAAGTGGCTTGCACAACCCAATCCTGCCCTGGCCTGGTGCTGAGCACTACCCATCCCCCACCCAGTTTGAGGTCCACGAGAAAACCTACTTCAAGAACATCTTGAACAGCATCCGCTTCAGCATCCAGCTCTCAGTCAAGAAGATTCGGCAGGAGGTGGACAAGTCTACGTGGGTGCCTGACCCTTGGGTCAAAGGAAGGCCATGGGGAGAGGGCTGTCTAAGGGCAGGGGCTAGGGGAGAACTGCCTCATAGCCCTGTGGGTGTGCAGGGTAATAGTAGGGGCCTGCCCAGGGCATGGAGTGGGGGTGGTCAGGGTGGGAGCCAAGGCCAGGGTGGCTTTGATGCACTGTCAGGAGAGGACATGGCTTGGTCATGGGGTGGAGCTAGGAGGAGCTAGGAGGTGAGGGTGTTGGGGAGCGAATGTGCCCTTCAGCTGAGCCCAGCTTCATTTCCCAGATGGCTGCTGCCCCCACAGGCGCTCAATGCCTACTATCTACCCAACAAGAACCAGATGGGTAAGGGGTTGTGTCCCAACAGGGGTGGGGCCTGAAAGTGGGAGGGTCTCCCACTGACCACACCTTCCTCCTAGTATTTCCTGCTGGCATCCTGCAGCCCACCCTGTATGACCCTGACTTCCCACAGTGAGTACAGAACCTGCCCCAGAGACAGCCAGGTAGACCTTGCCTGCTAGGTGTGTATGGGGAGGGGGGTGCAGCTCAGATGGCCCTAGAACCTGGCTCAGTCCTGGCGTAATGATGGCTGTAGACCCTAGTTCAGTAGTCCCACTTCATCCTTGGTTATTTAGAAAAATATAAAGATTTTTTACTTTTAACTTTCTGGGTCCTTTTCTGCTTGTTTGAGGCTTGGTTAGGTGTTTGGAAAATGGAGCGACCATAGTGATGGGGTAGAAGGGCAGGCCCCTCCCCCATGGGTGCCTCAGTTTCCCTTCTGTCTCCATGCAACACTCTTTTACTCCCCACCCGTTCTGTTAGCTGTTGTTTTCTGAAAGGCAGCTGGACAGGTGCTGCTGGCCTCTCTCACAGCTTATGAGGAAGCTGGGGCACGAATGCCCCAGGATGCACAGATGCCTCCGTGGCCTCCCTGTGCTACCTCCTGGCCTGGCTGGGAGCCTTCTAGGCCTGGGAAGCAGTGTGGGGCTCTCTGACATCAGGGCTGGGGCCTGACGCTGCTGCCATGGGCCCAGGTCTCTGAACTACGGGGGCATTGGCACCATCATTGGGCATGAGCTGACCCATGGCTACGATGATTGGGGTGAGGCCTATGGGAGCCTGAAGGGGTGGTCGGGGAGGCGGAGCAAGTGGAGGGAGGAGAAGGGTCTCTGGGATGAGGGCCAACCTTGGTCTGCTCATTTGCCACCGGCAGGGGGCCAATATGGCCGAGCCGGGAACCTGCTGCCCTGGTGGACGGAGGCCTCCCACAGCCGCTTCCTGCAAAAGGCTGAGTGCGTTGTCCACCTCTATGACAACTTCACTGTCTACAACCAGCGGGTGAGGCCACTTCCTGGCCCCTGGGACCCTTGAGCCTGGCTAGCGTGGACTAGGAGCATCATATACACCCATGTGCACAGCACGAGTTCACGTCCCTGCACACACGCTCCGTTCCCGTGCACATTCATGCAGGCACATGATGAGTTCACACAGACTAACATGGGGGTAGGGGAGGGAGGAAAGGGGTGGAGTCCCACCCAAACTCTCCAGATGAGGGAAGGAGAGGGTGGGCGGGAGTTAGGGGCCAGCCCAAGACAGGGAGCCTCTTCCCTGCAGGTGAACGGGAAGCACACGCTTGGGGAGAATATCGCGGATATGGGCGGCCTCAAGCTCGCCTACTATGTGAGCTGCCTCCACCTGGCCTGTTCCCTGGAGGGAGAAGGGTGGGGGGCTGATAAGGACTCCACATGAGAGACAGAGCCACCCCTCCTTGCCCTTCTGCTGCTCTCTGGCCTGTGCTGGGCACGCAGTCCACTGGAAGAGGAAGCAGTCGCTGGCTTTACCTCCACAGGGAGTGTAGGGAGGGCTACCTGGAGGGGGTGGCACCTGCTTGGGGTCATGGACTCAACCCAGTGGGTGGTATGCAGGGCCAGAGCTGATAAGGGGCTGCTGTTATCTTGGGCTGTCATCTGCGTGGAGGATGATTGGAAGGGGCCGGTGCCCAGATCAGGGCGGGCACAGAGCTCCACTCTGTCTGCACCCCTAGGCCTATCAGAAGTGGGTGCGGGAGCATGGCCCAGAGCACCCACTGCACCGGCTCAAGTACACACACAACCAGCTCTTCTTCATTGCCTTTGCCCAGGTGGGCTAGGTGGGAGCGGGACTGGGGGCTAGGGAGTGGAGACACAGCATCTGGGCTTGGTCCCAGCCCTGCCTGACCCAGGCCTCTCATGGCCAGCCCCATGGGTCCAGCCTGTGTCCCATCACCTGTCCTCTCAGAGGTGGGCCCTGTGATTCTGAGGGGGGTGTTAAGGCCTAGCAAGTCTGGGGGGCAGTGGATACCTGGCCTCATCTCTCCCTGTTCTCCTTCCCACCCCCTCATGGGCCCAGAACTGGTGCATCAAACGGCGGTCGCAGTCCATCTACCTGCAGGTGCTGACTGACAAGCATGCACCTGAGCACTACAGGTATGCCCCTGCCTACTGGGTCTCGTCCCCACTTATGTCTGGAGGCCGTGGAGGGGGTGGGAAGGGATAGAGTCAGCCCTGGCAGCTTGGTGGCTCCTGAGCCCCACACTGCATGGGTCTCTCCCCTACCCCAGGGTGCTGGGCAGTGTGTCCCAGTTTGAGGAGTTTGGCCGGGCCTTCCACTGTCCCAAAGACTCACCCATGAACCCTGCTCACAAGTGCTCTGTGTGGTGAACCTGGCTGCTGCCCACACATCCCCATTGCTCTGCACGAATCACTTCCTGGCAACTGCCGGGGCAGGCATGTACCCGGTGCCAGCCCCTCTGGGCACTACCTGCCTCCCCAGCCCATCTAGGACCTGACCCCCTGCTGTCCCTCATTTCATGAGAGGCCTGGAGCAAGGGTGGGTTTGGACTCTGGGGAGGTGGGGGACGCTGGGGTCCCTAACCGGGCTGGATTGAACAGGCCCTACCTTCACTGTATTCTTGCTGCTAATACTGGTCAATAAATCACTGTACTGTTGCCTTGGCCTCTTCAAGGGTCCCCAGTGCAGACAGAGCTGGAGGGAGCTCTCTGCAAGAAGGGATAGGCCTTAGCACAGTGGGGACCCTAGAAGGACTTCCTGGTCACTCTGGTTCAGCCACCTCTGTCCCACCTCCACTGGGCTCTTCTATCTTTTCCACCAACCTCCAATTCCTCCTTGACCCAGCCTCCCTCCCCAAAAGCCTTGTCCAGCCTTCACCCCCAGTTCAGCCTTGTGGTTTGGTGACCAGCATTCCAGGGTGATGCTTGGACTTATGTTTCTTGAAATCTGAAGCAGGATATGCTTCTGGCATGTTTAAGCCAGGCCCTTGGCATCAGCTTCCCCTCCGGAAAGAGGGATTATAGCCCATGGTCCATACGACATCTCTCTCAGCCTCTCCTCCAGCCTGGAGGTGGGGCTCCCGACGTGGACAGGGATGGACGGGGAGCAGGGAGTGCTGCATGGGCTGCACACAGATGCCTGGTCAGCCCTGCCCAATCACCGAGTGAGGGTTCTCATCCTGGACAGCCCCTCATGGGGATCCCTAGCATCTGGATTGACGGGGAACTGGCAGGGCCTGCTTTCCCTCCCATGTCTGTTTTTCTTACTTCAGGGGCAGCCTAGAGGGGTTAACCTCTCCCTGGTCACGCCTGCTATATCTAGTCCCCATCTCCTAAATCAGTGGTGAATCTCTTGCCAGCACAACTCCTGTCCTCATATGCAGAAAACCTTGCTTTGTCCCTAGACTTGAATGAAATTTAAAAAGTCCCTGAGGGCCAGGTGAGGTGCTCACGCCTATAATCCTAGCACTCTGGGAAGCTGAGGCGAGTGGATTGCTTGAGGTCAGGAATTTGAGACCAGCCTGGACAGGAGTGAGACCCTGTCTCTACCAAAAATAGGCCTGTAGTCCCTTCTACTCAAGAGGCTGAGGCAGGAGGATCACTTGAACCAGGAGTTGGACGTTGCTGAGTTAGGCTGATGCCATGGCACTATAGCCTGTGTGACAAAGTGAGGCTCTGTCTCAAAAAACCAAAAAGTCCCTGTGATTTGAGCCTTTGGAGCCACAATAATGCATGGCCCTGAGGAGGAGGCTGGCCCATGGGAGTGGCCAGTCTAGGAGGGTGTGGCTGTGGGTTCAAAGGTGCCAGGGAGATGGCAGAGGTCACCCTGCTCAGTTCTGGGTGTGGAGCCTGACTCAGGGGTTCTTATCAAGGGCTCCTTATGGCTCCTTGGAGGACCCTGGGCCCTGTGGAGGTGCTGTGTGTCTGGACTTGTTCTCTGGGCTGGGCACATACACAACCATGTCCCTGGGACAGTCCTGCCCTTCTTTGACCCTCCCACCCCTCTGGGCCTGGGGTTCTGGCTGGACTCAGGATCTTCAGGACAAGCCTTCTTGTCCCCTACTCTGGGGTCCCCTGTTCCACCCAAGACCAATCCTTTAAGGCTTTGGGGTCAGGAGGCCTGTGATGTGAGCCTCCAGTAGAACTGACAGGGCCACTTCTGTCCTGCTCAGAAAGTACAGTGAGGCCCGGACACTTCTGGGGCCAAGTCCCTCCCTCTCTGCCCTGCTAAGGACACCAGTGGCGGCCAGTTAGGGAGTGGCCTGAGAGAGGACATGATGTTCCCAGTCTCAAGGCCAGCCCAGAGTAGGTGGCCTGATGCCCAGTGTCAGTGTGGTCACCAAGCCCTAGGAGCATCCTCACTGAAGTCCAGTGAGGTGGACACAGCAACAGACACCTCTTTAAATAGATGGAGCTTCATGCCCAGCCCAAGGCCACCCTGCTTGTGTCAGGTGACAGGCATATCTTAGATTCCCAGTCCTGCCGAGCTCGGGTGCCCATGCCTTAGTCAGTGTCAGCATTTAGGAAATGGCGCGTGCAGCACAGACCACAGCCATTTCTTTGCCAGGCCCCATACTAGGAGCTGCAGTGGGGATTTACTGACTGATTGTCCTGGGGTGAAGGGGCGTGAATGGGCCTGGCACAGCTGCTCACCTGGCTACTGAAATTCAGTGAGGGGGCATCAGCTCAGCTGTGCAGGTGCTTTCTGGGTAATTCTCAACCATGTGGCTGAGGGGCGGGTTTTTGGAGGGTTGGCTCGGTGCATCCCCTGAGGGCAGGCTCACCTGCAGTGGCCTCTCCTGTGCACAGCTCACTGGACAACAGGAAGCAGTCTGGAGTGCAGGCCCCAAGGGCAGGGACATAAAGGAGCTGGGATGGGTTCCAACTGCCTGTGTCTGCACCTCTGCATGGAGATTAGGGGCTGGCTGGGCCTCTGTACCACCAGGTTTTGTCACCCACAGCTTTGTGCTACCATTGGGTAACTTTGGCAAGGGATTCACCTGCTCTGTCCCCAGGAGTGTTATCAGCAGACAAGGTGTGAGGGGCACTCCAGTGCTGGCCTGTAGCTGCCTGTGAGAATGGATTGAAGTGGGTGCCCCTCTTCCCTCCTGAGGACTATGCAGCAGCCACCTCAGTGGTGCCACACCCTGCTATGAGGCTGCAAGACAGCATGACTCAAATCCTTGGGGCTAAGGATGCTAGGGGCACCCCTCAGCTCTGGGGGCCCTGGCGTGCTACCTCATGGAGAGTCAGGAAGGATTGGAAGCCAGCTGGAGAGGTGGGCTTGTGCCGAGCCTCCCTTCCTAGGGCCAAGGAGGAGACATTGGTAAATGTGGGGGCTGGGCCCAGCTCCAGCTTTGTCACCCTGGAATATCTGGGGCACAGACAAAGGGACGCAGGGCGGCTGGTGCCACTGGGCAGCCTGAGCCCCAGGTTGTTCTAACCAGTGCCATGGGGCCCAGATTTAAGTTTCGGCCATCCCTGTGGTGGCTTCTATGCTGACCAGATGTCTAGCACCCTGGTGACCTCAGCCTATGAGGGGCCTTAAATACAATATTTTCCAACGGCTAAATAACCCATTTCAACTCTGTTGGAAGCCACGTCCTCCATATGCGTCTGGGGGTGGTTCTCGGGGGCTTGGGTTTCTCTTCAGACTTCTTGGGTGTGTGGGTCCTCACCCACCCCCATTCCGCTCATGCTGGGGTACACCCTGATTCCTGCCTTCACTGGGTGCCACCCACACAAAACTGGGTGGAGTAACAGGCTTTGCTGAAAGTTTGAGGCACTGGAGAGAGCACGGCCCATCAGCCGCTGAGATCTGCTATATCTTTCTTTCCACCCTCCCCTTTCTGGGCCCCTCCTTGTTTCCCCAAGCTGGAGTGAAGAACCCACTTCCCTGGATTTATTATAAATAGTAATTCTCCTTCCCCACTGCTGGTCCCCAGCCGGTGCAAAGGCTGAGCACTCTCTTTCTCCAAGGGAGTGTCCTTAGGGCCACCCTGTGGCAGGACAGAGTGGGGAGGGCTGCCCAGCTCTCCTTCCCCCATGCCTGCAGCCCCTAACTGCAACACTGCAGAGGGTTTATTTTACAGATATGAATTTCACCATCTCCCACCCCTTAGAAAGCAGAAGGGACTAGAATTCCTTTCTGTTTAAATTATTTAATAGCATTTCCCCCTTCCCACTCCTCTTGCAAGGGACCACTTCACACTTTCATCACCTCCCTTGGCCCATGGGGAGGGGGTGAAGGGGACTTCTTGTGAAACTGAGACTCTTTAGGCTTTGGAATGAGCAGCCAGCCCTCCATGAAGTAGGTCACTCACAGCAATTGATCCACAAGGGGCGGGTCTTCGGAGTATTATAGGGAGAATAACACAGGTGGCCAATGATGCTATTTATAGTTTCTACATATGCTTGTAGAAGTTTCAGGACAATGGGAAACTTGGCCCATCTGCCCCAAGGAAGTCTTTGCTCTATAAACTCACTTGTCATTTTATCTTGGAATCAATGGATTTGGACTGCACCTAACTGACAAGACCTTGGCAGCTGTGTACTTCATCCTCATCTGAGGACAGCGACTCTTCTCTGCAGCACCCAGCAGGCAAAAACTTGGCCTTGCCTGGAAAACTGCAGGGCAGGGATCCCACTTCACAAGGCCCTTTCCCTTTGGGGAAAACTCTAGTTGTGTCCTGGCCCGACCTTGCCTGCAGTCAGTATAATGAGCTAGAATCCATATCCCTGTGTCCTGCTGGGGTCCCTGCTCTTGTGACCCCTCTTCATATGGTCTAAGACCCCTCTCCCTCCAGGCCAAATGTCTGCTTTGTCCTGATTGCTGCCCATGTGACCTGACCTGTGGCTCTTCTTGGGTCTCTCTCCGGGGCCTCCTTCCCATTGCCTGGCTTGGGGGTTCTTAGCCCTTGCTTGTTTGCAGCCATCTTTGGGGTGCTACCTCACATGTCCCACTCCTTCTCATTGGTTGTGGTTCATTTTACCCACAGTCCCACATCAGCCTTCTCCCTGACAGCTGGTGTGCTCTGATGCAGAAGAAACAAACCGACCCAAGCAACGTGGAGGGACAGGAAGCTCCTGACGCTCTCTCCACTCACAGCGGCACCAGATGACACCTATTAGCAGATCAGTTCCCTCTGAGGGAAAGTTAGAGGCCAGCTGGGAGACTTCTCTCTCCTGGGCAAATGGAGAAACATCACACTGAACAGGCAGGAAAGTGGCAGCACTCAGGCACGGGCCCACCCTGGGTACCTCCTGCATCTGGGAAGGAATCCCCCATGTCCTGCTTCTCCCTGTTGAAAGGAAGGTTTGGGTCTTACATATGGTACCCTAACTCTAAGGTTCCCCACAGCCTGGCCCTTAATGCACCAACTCTGGGAGCAGAGGGGACTAGACACACGAGTGTCTCTAGACCACAGGAAAAAAGCAGCACTTTTATGTGGTTGCACAAGCCTTCCCAGGCTGCATCCTTCAGGACCAGTGCAGAGAGGGGGCTTGTAAAACATAGCTCCAGCCAAATATGATGGCTCACACCTGCAACCCCAGCACTTTGGGAGGCTGAGGTGGGAGGATCACTTGATCCCGGGAGTTTGAGGTCAGCCTGAGCAACACAGTGAGACCCCAACTATAAAAAAATAAAAAAATTAGCCAGGCTTGGTGGCTCATACCTCCCAAGATATTTGGGAGGCTGAAGGAGGGGATCATTTGAGCCCAGGAGTTCCAGAGATCCTGTCTCTCTCTAAAAACAAAACACAGCAAAACAAAAAAAAAATTCCCCCCCAAAATAAAAATACAGGCCCCCCTTTTTCCTTAAAAAGTGTGCTATGCCTGGAGTGCCCTGGTTCCACAGCCACCTCCTAGAGGACTCCATTCCAAACCTCTTAGCTTTATGAACAGAAGGGACTAGGCATATGTGAGTGCCCCTAAATCACAGAAGTGGTTTTAAGCAGGTGTTCAGCTTGGGCGAGGTGGCTCACCCCTGTAATCCTAGCACTTTGGGAGGCTGAGCCCAGTGGATTGCTTGAACTTAGGAGTTTGAGACCAGGCTGAGCCAGAGTGAGACCCCCATCTCCAAAAATGGCCAGGCATTGTGATGGGTACCTGTAGTCCCAGCTACTCAGGAGGCTGTAGCAAGAGAATCACTTGAGCCCAAGAGTTTGAGGTTGCAGTGAGCTGTTATGCCACAGCACTCTACTGAGGGTGACAAAGTAAGGCTCTGTGTCAAAAAAAAACCCCAAAACAAACAACAACAACAACAAAAAGCAGGTGTACAAATGCTTCTAGGGGCAACACACCTTTGTAGTAGTGCAGAAATGGGGTAGGACCATGCAGCTCCCATTTTCTCTCTAAAAGGGGCTCACAGCCCACACTTCCATTGGCTTCTTGACAACCTGACTTGTAATGAACTTGCACAGGGAGCTAAACTGAGAAACAAGTAAGAGCCCTTCAACAGCTGGCACCAGAGGTTGGCACTTCATGAGCCTTCCCTCCAGCTCACCCCAGAGAGAAATCCAGGTCCACCCATTCTTCCTGGAAGGAGTTGGCCATGTGCCAAGTGCCAGAACTTTCACAGCTCCCACCACCTAAGGGATTGTCTCTTTAACAACCTAGCTCTAGGCAATGAAGCTTGGTATTCCTGAGTGGCTCTAGACAACAGGGTTAATATCCAAATATACAAGATTCCAGCAGCCATCTCTCCAGGACCAGAGAGTGCAGCTAAACACGAGTACAGGCATTTTCCATGGGTCCTCCTCTCAGCCTAATGCAGAGAGAATTAGAGGTAAATGCCTGTATTCAGGTTCACCAAGAAGATAGAAGGAGCTGGAACATACAGCCAACACCCTGACCTTTCCAAGTATATCTAGAGGGTCTGGCTCCTATATTATAGTCTTGGGGTACCATGGGTCCTCCTCTCAGCCTAATGCAGAGAGAATTAGAGATAAATGCCTGTATTCAGGTTCACCAAGAAGATAGAAGGAGCTGGAACATATAGCCAACACCCTGACCTTTCCAAGTATATCTAGAGGGTCTGGCTCCTATATTATAGTCTTGGGGTACTGACATGATGTGGCACATCTTAATTTCCAGGGGTTCATTACCAATGGAGACAGCAGTCGGGAGACACACAAAGATTTGAGAGACACTTTACACTCTATGCTGGATGGATTGGGGGAAATTTTTCTACGTAAGACCAATCTGACATAACTGGGAGAAGTTGTCCCATCTAATTCAACAAAACCAAACAGAGAATCAAGGAAAAGGAAGAAACAGAGGACTATATTCCAAATAAAAAATTAAGATAAATCTCCAGAAATCAATCCATGTGACGTAGAGACATGCGATTTACCAAATAGGGAATTCAAGTAATGATCATAAAGATACTCACCAAAGTCAGGAGAGCAATACAAGAATGCACCCAAAATTTCAACAAAGAGATATAAAGTATAAAAAAGTATCAAACAGAAATCAGAAAGCTAAAGAATACTATAACTGAACTGAAAAGGGAGGATCAACAGTAGACAAAACCAAGCAGAGGGAAGGATCAGTGAACTCCAAGATAAGTCATTGGAAATCATCCAGTCTAAGGAGTAAAAAGAAAAAAGAATGAGCTGGGCACCGTAGCTCATGCCTGTAATCCTAGCACTCTGGGAGGCCGAGGTGAGAGGATCACTTGAGATAAGGAGTGAGGTGAGACCAGCTTGAGCAAGAGTGAGACTTCATCTCTACTAAAAATAGAAAAAAATTAGCCGGGCATTCTGGTAGGTGCCTATAGCTCCAACTGCTTGAGACGCTGAGGAATGGGAATTGTTTGAACCCAGAAATTTGAAGTTGCTGGGAGCTTCTGGGCTGAGCCACAGCACTCTAACTTGGGCAACAGAGTGAGATTCTGTCTCAAAAAAAAAAAAAAAAAAAAAGCCAGGCATGGTGTCTCATGCCTGTAAGCCTAGCACTCTGGGAGGCTGAGGTAGGTAGATTACCTGAGCTCACAAGTTTAAAACCAGTCTGGGCCAGAGTGAAATCACTAAAAATAGCCAGACATTGTGGCGGGCGCCTGTAGTCCCAGCTAGTTTGGAGGCTGAGGCAAGAGAATCATTTAAGCCCAAGAGTTTGAAGTTGCTGTGAGCTATAACACCATAGCACTCTACTGAGGGTAACTAAGTGAGACTCTGTCTAAAAAAAAAAAAAAAAAAGAAAGAAAGAAAGAAAAAAAAGCAGTAGTGTTTCTATACACTAACAACTGTCTGAAGTAGAAACGAAGAAAACAATCTCATTACAATATCATTAAAAAAATACCTTTCACCTAGGAAATGAAAGTTCTACATATTGAAAACTATAAAACATTCAAAGAGGTTGAATATAGCATCCTTTATTTTTTTTTTTTGTTATAGATAAAAATATGCACCATAGATGTGGCCCAACCCATCACCCTCCCTCCACCCGAACCTCCCCCCTCCCTTCCCCTTCCTTGGTCCTTTCCTCATAGTCTTGTGGTATAGTTGGGTTATAGCCTTCATGTGAAAGCAATATAGCATCCTTTAAATGAAAAGATATACTATGTTTATGGTTTGGAAGGATTAATATTGCTAAAATGTTCATATTACTCTAAGCAATCTATAAATTCAATGCAATATCTATCAAAATTCCAATGTTACTCTTCACAGAAATAGAAAAAGCGATCTTAAAATGTGTATGGAACCACAAATAGCCCTGAATAGCCAAAGCAATCTTAACCAAACAGAACAAAGACAGAGACATCAAAATATATTACAGAGCTATAGTAATCAAACCAGCATGGTACTTACATTAAAAAAAAGGCACATTGACCAGTGGAATAGGATAGAGTCCAGAATTAAACTCACACAGGTATGGTCAACTGATTTTCAAAAAAGGTGCTGAGAACCATAATGGGGAAGGGACAATCTCTTCAATAAATGATGTTGGGAAAACTGAATATCAACATGCAGAAGAATGAAAACAGGCACCTACACAAGAATCATTTAAGTTAATAAATTTAAAGACTCAAATGCAAGGCATGAAACTATACACATAAAACTACTAGAATAAAACATGAGGGGGGAGTTTTATGACATTGGTCTTGGCAGAGATTTCTTAGATATGATACCAAAAGCACAAGAAATGAAAGCAAAAATAGAAAAGTGGGATTACATAAAACTAAAAGGCTTCTGCATAGCCAAAGAAACAATTAGTAGAGTGAAGGGATAGTCCGTAGAGTAGGAGGAAATATTTGCATCTCACACATTGGATAAAGGGCTAATATCCAAATATACAAGAACTCAAAACTGCTCAATAACCAGAAAACAATTTAAATAAAGGGCAAAGGACTTGCATAGACATTTCTCAAAAAAAGACATACAAATGGCCAACTAATATATGAAAAAAAAATCACCCAATGTTTCTAATCATGAGAGAAATGCAAATTAAAACCACAAGATGATATCACATCATGCCTGTTAGATTAGCAATTATCAAAAGATGAAAGATAGCAACTGCTGGCAAGCATGTCGAGAAAGGGAACGCTTAAGTAATGTTTGCGGTAGTATAAATTAGTACAGCCATTTTGGAAAATGTATGAAGTTTCCTCAAAAAACTAAAACTATATGCCAGTAATCCCAAGGACTCTGGGAGGCCAAGGGGGTGAATAGCTTGAGCTTACAAATTTGCGACCAGCCTGAGCAAGAGCAAGACCCCATCTCTAAAAAATAGCTAGGCATTACAGTGGCACCTGTAGTTCCAGCTACTTGGGAGGCTGAGGCAAGAGGATCGCTTGAGCCCAAGAGTTTGAGGTTGCTGTGAGCTATGCCAACACAGCACTCCACCAGAGGCAAGAAAGTGAGACTCTGTCTCAAAAAAAAAGAACAAAAAAACAAAGCAAAAAAACAGGGAGGTGCCTGTGGCTCAAAGGAGTAGGGTGCTGGCCCATATACCAGAGGCGGCAGGTTCAAACCCGGGCCCAGCTAACCCCTCCCCCCCCAAACAAAAAACAAACAAAACAAACAAACAAACAAAAAAACAACTAAAACTAGAATTACTTGTACCAGATGATCCAGCAATCCCACTGCCAGAAACATACCCAAAGGGACTGAAATCAGTATGCCAAAGATGTAAATAGCCAAGATGCAAGAACAACCTAAGAATCCCTCAGCAGGTGAACAGATTTTAAAAGTGCAGCATATGCACACAACGGAATATTATTCAGCCTTAAAAACAATGGGAAATTCTGTCATTGCGACAACATAGCAGCTATGAAATATAGCAACTGTCGGCAAGGATGTCGAGAAAAGGGAACCCTTAAATATTATTTGTGACATTTAAACCACAAGGAGATATCACATCAAGCCTGTTAGATTGGCTATTAGCAAAAGATGAAAGTGACTGTTGGCAAGGATGTTGGGAAAAGGGAACCCTTAAATATAGGATAGAGGATATTATGTTAAGTAAGCCAGGCATAGAGAGACAAATGCAATATGATCTCACTTATATGCGGAATCTAAAAAAGTCGAATTCATAGAAGCAGAGAGCAGAATGGGGGTTAGCAGCCGTTGGCTTTGGGGGAGGACAGGGAAGGGGAGACTGTGGTTAACAGATGCAAAGCTATATTTGGATATGAGAAATAAGTTCTGGGGTTCTGTTGCACAGCAAGGTGACTATAGTTAATAATAACATATTGTATATTTAAAAATAGCTGAAAGAGAGGATTTTAAATGTTCTCAGTGCAAAGAAATGATAAATATGTGAGGTGATGAATATGCCAGGTAGCCTGATGTATTCATTCCACAACGTATGCATGGATTGAAACTTCATGTTGTATTCCATAAGTATATATGATTGTTCTTTGTCAGTTAAAAATTAAATAAAACTATAAACACATATACAAATAAATAAATCATCCTCATCAATCACAAAAGGTGCTTCCTCCTCCCTATGCTTCCTGCCACCCTGGTGCAGGGTTCTGGGTGCCCAGAGGGCTGGATGGGGCACATGGTTCATCTGAGCTGGGCCAGTGTCCAGCATGAGCTCATCAGGTTGGAAGAGACTGAGGCGGCGCTGGCTTCCCTGACCTTGGCTGCCGCCCAGAAGCCGGGAGCCTCTGGCAGCAGCTCAGGGCTGATTCATTGGGCCGGGAGGCAGCTCAAATCCCCAAGCTGTTGTCACATGGTGCTGATAAACCGCATCTCTCCTTGTCTATACTTTGCATAAATAATAATAAAAAATGCCTCACACCATCCTATGGGGCCAAACTATTGCAGGGGCTGCTGTCAGGGATCTGTGCGAGAGCTCTGAAGGCAGTTCCTTTGGGGAGAACTTTCTTCCCACCTGAGGAGCCCTGGCCAGGTGGAGAGGGAACGGGGAAGGGAAAGGGGGCACCTGCCAGCTGAATAACAACAAATTTGCAAACTTGTTGAGCAAAGAAAAGGCCAGAATGGGCCACTGGAGCCTGGACATGTCCCTGTTAAGGCAGATGATGTCCTCACCATTTTGGGGGGGACAGCTGTTTCCCACTTGAGGGGCTACTCATAAGGCACGTGACTAGCTCCCCAGCATCAAGCCAAGAGTGTTGGCAACATCTGGGGTCCCTGGTGCCCGAGTACATCAAGGTGAACTTCCAGCCACGTGCTGGTGTTGGGGTTGGTGTCTGCACTGGTAGGAGACAGGGAAGCTCCTGTCAGTGTCAGTGGGAGCCAGCAGCCCTGGAGCCACCTTAGACAACAGGGTGGGATTGCAGCTCCCCAGAAATTTCCTGCAGGCCCCTGGAGCCTCCTCTGGGAGGTGGGGTCTCAGGGGGACTCCCTCTAGGGGCAGTGACCAGTCATGCAGATGCTAACCAGGTGGGGAGACTTGTTTCTGGAGGCAGGGGGCCAAGGGTGGCATGAGATGCAACCTCAGCACCAAGGTCAGAACAGCACAGCCGGTTTCTGGGCTGAGTCCTCCCGAGAGGCTACTGGAAGCACGCTGGTTACTCCTCTTCTTCCCAGTGGAGCTGTGCAGGGGCAGGGTTTCAAGGGGGCTCCTTGAGCAGGGGCCCCTCCAGGTCTGGTGGGAACTGAACCTGGGATGGCCTTAGGGTCCTTGCCTGGTCTGCACTCTGCAGGGAGCCAGGTGCCCACAGTCACAGGGGTTGTTTGGCCTTAGAGGGCCTGCCCAGGGCCCAACATCTTCCTCTAGGGGCCACAGGAAGATGATGGCACCACCTGAACCTCAAGGGTTTGGACATCAGGCCCTCCTGAGCATCTGTGGCGTGCTGGGCTCTCCACGTGCCTTGGCACAGCCTTGTGCTGGGCAGCGAGCACCCATGACAGGAATGACAGCTCCTCATATTTAGTGCAGAGCTCTGTGCTGGCACCTTTACCCTTCAACTCGGCACCCACCCCACGTAGTTCTCAGGTGTCCTGGAGGAAGACAATGGGGTGCTGCAGACCAGGGCTTGACACGCACCCCCTCCACTGATTGCACACTTTTAGCGGATTGAGATGGATTAGAGTTCAGCGTGTCTGTCTAAGTGGATTTATGAATTATATGATCTAGTTTTAACCAAACTCATCCTCCAAAATGGTCAAATGGCTTATAGAAGATTCCCGTAAAGAAACCGCAGGTAATACCAATGATCCGAGCCGTTGAACAACAGCAGATGTGGCAGTGCTGAGAATTCCTTATGACTCCTGCAGAGAGCTCACATGCCCAGAGGCGCAGATCTGCCTAGAAGTTAGCCCTAGTTATTATAAAAATAAGCAGAACAAAACCCCCTTTGAGGTAGCCCTGCCCTGTCTTACTTGGGAAGCTGCCCTGGGTGACTTGTCCTTTGAGGTATTAGTCAACAGCAGCATGAAATCCACCTGGCTAGCAAGTCCATCTACAAAACTAAGCTTTCACAAAAGAGAAGCCCCTGCAATTTTTTCCCAGCGATGTTTAAAGTTATGTGCCGTTCAACCCAGTACATTTTGATATTTCCCCAAGTGATGATAAATATTAAGACAAAAAAAACTACCTACCACCAGGCAGACATTTACTCTTTCTGCTGCAGTACAAATGGCAGAAACAATGAACAGTGAATGATCTGTCGACAAACTGGAAGGCATTTCTCTGTCAGCAAACACTGTTGGAAGACGTAGAGAAACACCGCATTGATGGGAAGAAATGCGTGTTAGAGCAAATTACCCAGTGTGGGAGGTTTGCTGTACAGTGGGCTGAAAGCACAGATGTTCCTAACACGGCTCTACTTAAGTTATTTGCTGGATTCTGTTCCAATGATGAAATACACAAACCATTTTTTTGTGTGTGAGCTATTAAAGGAAAGATACAGCAGAGAAGATATAGTGCCAACAGTTAAATGCCTTATTTAATAAAAACAATGTCATATGGGGGAAACTGGAAATATGCAACCACTGATGGGACAGCTACTCAGAAAGATTTTTTCTTTTTTTTTTTTTGAGACCGAGTCTCACTATGTCGCCCTGGGAGAGTGACATGGCATCACGGCTCACAGCAACCTATAACTCTTGGGCTTAAGTGACTCTTTTGCCTCAGCCTCCCAAGTAGCTGGGACTACAGGCGCCCACCACAATGCCCAGCTATTCTTTGGTTGTAGTTGTCATTGTTGTTTGGCAGGCCTGGGCTGGATTCAAACCCACCAGCTCTGATGTGTATACATGGCTGAGCCATAGCTGCTGAGCTACAGGCGCCGAGCCCAGAAAGAATTTTTTTTTTTTTAATTTTATTTATTTATTTGTGGGTTTGGCCAGGGCTGGGTTTGAACCCGCCACCTCCGGCATATGGGACCAGTGCCCTACCCCTTTGAGCCACAGGCGCCACCCCAGAAAGGATTTTTTTAATGAAAGGATTCTGGATAAAAATAAGAGTGCCCAGGTAGCATCACCTGCAAAACTCACTTATTGGTTCATGTATAGTCCAGCCATTGCAGGAAAGAAGTAGAAACCCACAGATAAAATGCTGCAGGGGCCATCAGTACGGTTAATTTTATAAGACCAACATTTCTGTATTAGACTAGGAGCTTTATGATAACTGATAGTGAGATTTGGTTTGACCTGAAAACTTCTCAACCACACAGAGTACATTCTCTTTATGGCAAAGTATGGGAAAGAAGCTTGGTGCCTGTAGCACAGTGGTTACAGACCAGCTACATACACGGAGGCTGGCGGGTTCAAACCTGGCCCAGGCCAGCTAAATAACAATAACTACAACAAAAAAAATCGCCAGGTGTTGTGGTGGGCACCTGTAGTCCCAACTACTTGGGAGGCTGAGGCAAGAGAATCACTTAAGCCAAAGAGTTAGAGGTTGCTGTGAGCTCTGACACCTGGGCACTCTACTGAGGGTGACATAGTAAGACTCTGTCTCCAAAAAAAAAAAAGAAAGGAAAAGACGGGAAAGAGTTGTCCTGAATTCTTGTTTTCTTTCTCCTAACTTTCCTTCCCTCCTCCTCCTCCTCCTCCTCCTCCTCCTCCTCCTTCTTCTTCTTTTTTTTTTTTTTTTGAGACAGAGTCCCAGTATCTTGCCCTTGGTAGAGTGCCATGGTCACAGCTCACTGTTGGAGTGAGCCCAGAATCACTCCAACTCCTGGGCTTAAATGATTCTCTTGCCTCAGCCTCCCAAGTAGCTGGGACTATAGGTGCCCACCACAACGCCTGGCTATTGTTTTGTTGCAGTTGTCATTGTTGGTTAGCTGGGCCGGGTTGGGTTTGAACCCGCCAACTTTGGGTATGTGGCTGGCACTGTAACCACTGTGCTACGGATGCCGAGCCCCTCCCTTCTCCTTAAAGACTGATATGCTGTCATTTCTTGCAGTGACAAGAGCTATCAGTCATAGGCACTGAGTAAAAAGCTTGAAAGGGGCCTGGTGTGGTGGCCTAACACTCTGGGAGACTAAGGCTGGAGGATTGCTCGAGCTCAGGAGTTTGAGATCAGCCTGAGTAAGAGTGAGACCCCAATCTCTACTAGAAATAGAGAAATTAGCCAGGCACTGTCACAGGCACGTGTAGTACCAGCTACTCAGGAGGCTGAGGCAAGAGGATCATTGAGCTGGGTAGTTTAATGTTGCTATAAGTTTGGCTAATGCCATGGCACTCTAACTGGGCAACAGAGTAAGACTCTGTCTCAAACAAAAACAAAAAGTTTGAAAAGAATAAATGTATTTTCCATGCATCTGCCCGTTCAAGGTAAAGATGTCCTTTTAATGAAAAAAAATGAGAAAGTAATATCTTAGAGTGAAAATTCATGCTAAAGAAAGAGCATTCTTTTTTTTTTTGAAACAGTTTTACTTTGTGTTTCTGGGAAGAGTGCCCTGACATCATCATAGCTCACAGCAGCCTCAAACTCTTGGGCTCAAGTGATCCTCTGGCTTCAGTTTTTTAATTTTTAGTGCGAGACAGGGTCTAACATTTGCTCAGGCTAGTCACAAACTCCTGAGCTCAAGTGATCCATCCACCTCGGCCTCCCAGAGTGCTAGGATTACAGGTATGAGCCACTGTACCCAGCCTGCTTTTTAAAATTTAGATAATGATTTACATGCCATCAAATTCACACTTTTATTTAATATTTTAGAGACTGGGCCTCACTATGTTGTCCAGGCTAGAAACCAGTGGCTCTTCCCAGGCTGATCACAGTGCACTGCAACCTGAAACTCCTGGGCTTAATTGAGCTTCCTGCCTCAGTCTTCCAGTAACTGGGAATCCAGGTAACGCACCTCTGTACCTGGCAAAATTTACCCTTTTACAGGGCACACTTCAGGGATTTCTAGAATATTCACAAAGTATTTATATTCACACAGCAGGGCAACAATTACTAATTCCAGAGTAATCTGTTTTTCAAACTTGCAGAGTTTTAAAATACAGAGATCCAGCTGGGCCCAATGACTCACGCCTGTGATCTTAGCACTCTGGAAGGACAAGGCGGGTGGATTGCTTGAGCTCAGGCGTTTGAGACCAGCCTGAGCAAGAGCAAGAGCCCAGCTCTACTAGAAATAAAAAAACTAGCCGGGCATTGTGGCAGGCGCCTGTAGTCCCAGCTAATCCGGAGGCTGAGGCAAGAGGATTGCTCAAGCCAAAGAGTTCGAGGTTGCTGTGAGCTGTGATGATGCCATGGCACTCTACCCAGGGTGACAGAGTGAGACTGTCTCAAAAAAGAAAAGAAAAGAAAAGAAATAAAATAAGATACAGAGATCCTTGGGTTTTGATCCCTTTACAAAACAAACTTGCAACAACTTCCCATTGGCTTATGAGACCAACTAATTGTAACAGGGAAGACAAAAATGTTAGCTAGATTGACAAAAATCTTTGCATAATTGGTAGGTGAAGTTTAACCATGAGTATAATTTAGTAAGCCCAGCTAACCACATCTTTGTTCCACTCAACTCCCATATTTTTGTGACAGCAACTAAAACCCAGAATTGAAATAAACTGTCCTGAGAGCCGGGCCTTCAAATCGATGTTTTACAATGTTAATTCAAGACTTTAGTAAATAAGGAATCATATTCAATCATGTTACTATTTCCAGAGTGTAAAATGCTTTTTTTGGTACCTTTGTAAATGTACAAATACATTTATAATATTGCAAAATTTGCCAAAATAAACGGTTGATTTCAACTTTATGTAATTATTTTAAGTGTTTTCTATGAGGCAGGTTGGATAATCACTGAGGACAGCTGTACTGGGGTGGGTGCTCCAGAATGCTGTTGGGTGGAGTTCAGAAATATATGGCGTCAACCCCTCCCTTCTGGGTTCCTAGGGCCCACCTCAGCCCCCCACCTCAAAGATTAGAACTCTATCCCATCAGCAGGCAGAGTGCTAATTTCCCAGTGGAAGCCTGTCACAGCCCTCCTCCAAGACCTCCACTCGCACAACCCTCCATCTAGACTTCAAACCCATCCCCATCTCTCCCCACCCCTCCTTACCTCTCAGGTTTCAGCTTCTTTACCTACCCACCCTCTGATTCCCCCCCCCCCCCCCCAGTTGATTGCTGCCTCAGGGCCTTCCTATTGTTGCTCTGCACAGCTCAAGCCCCACTTTGTTCAGGTCTCTGGTTCAACTGTTCAATAGTCCCTCTGTAACCTCCTGATGTGCACTATCCACCACTACACTTACACTCTGTGCCCATACACACGTGATTTTGATTTCTAGAATGTATTACTGGCATTACATTGAAAAAGTTTGTTTTATTATTGCTTTGTCTCTCCCAGGAGAATGGAGGCTCCAGGAGGATAGAGGGTCTTTGTTCAGAAAGCTATGCCCAGTGCCCAGATGCCAGGGAGGGGGCATAGCCTGCTCCACCCTACTCAGCACCCACAGCTTCCAGGCCACCCCTTGGATCTCCCAGCCTAGAATGCAGCAGAGGGTGGAGGGAAGAGCACCCAAGTAGCTGAGTAACTTGGAACAAGTCTCCTCCTCAGTATGGCTGAGCGCTTCCAGGGGTGTGGAAGTGGCCCAGTGAGGGGCAGGGGACGACTGCGTCAAAGGCTGATGGGGATCTTGGCCACAGCAACTGTCTTGCCCTGCAAGGGGGGTTGCAGGGTGGCAGGAAGCTAAGCTTCTCCAGGGGTGTGCATGTGTTTAAGTTCTCAGGTCCCCTCAGTGGAGCAAAGAATGACCCCACGAGAAGCACACTGCGGGGTCTGGACGGGCTGTGTCCTTCAGAGGGCAGAGACCGGTGGTGTGACTCCCCTCATTTCCTCCTGTCGAAATCCCCAGCCTCAGAGGTTGGGGCAGGGAGTCCGAAAGCAGCCCAGGAGGTGCATGGATGTCCTGGTCTACTCCCCAGGGCGCCTTGCGGGTCCCGCCCCTGGCTGGATCGTGGAGGAGGGAAGGAAGCGCAGCGCGGTTTGAGGCTGGGTTATCTTGGAGAGGTAACCGTCAGGAGGTAGATCTGTGTGGGCACTCCAGGGGTGGCATCGCGGGGTGGGGGCTGGGGCTGGAGGCCTGCAGGCGAGAGCGCTGCCGGGGTTCGGTCTCTGGGTCGGGGCGGTCATGGCGCGACGGCCGCCCCCAGTAGCAGCAAGGTCCCGGCCAACAGCGGCAGGGACAGCGGGCCCGCGGCCGGCCCGTGGTGCGCGGCGTCGGTGGGGCCGGCAGGGGGCGCCAGGCCGCAGGCGGTGTAGGGCTCCAGGCAGGCGGCGAAGGCCATGACGTGCGCGATGAAGCTCTGCTCCTGCACGCCGTGCACCAGGTGCGCCTGCGGGCCGCGCGCGAACACCGCCACGTCCTCGCCGCCGTGCGTCTCCGACGACAGAGGCACCGCCGCCTGCTGCCGGTAGTTGGGGTTTCCTGGCCGGAGAGTGGCGTTCAGAACAGGGCAGGCGTCCCCTCCCTTTAGCCCCGTGGATCCGCCGAGCGGGTGACGCGGCCACACTCACCACTCTCGCTCTCATTGACGTCGGGCCGACCACTCGCGCTGACCGCGAAGCCCGGGCCGTTGCCGTACAGAATGGACGTGTAGGCCTTTCTGTCCTGGGCTTTGCTGGGGGCAACGCCTGCAGGGACAGGGGTGGGCTCCTGTGTGCTAAGTGCTAGTACTTTATGCTATCATTACTGCCGTCTGACAGGTGAGGAAACTGAGGCCCTCAGAGGTTTCTGCCACATAAGTTTTGCAACTGCACCTGACCCTCTTTCCAGGCCTACCGAAGATGGAGCTCCCGCGCAGAGTGTAGCCGCCAAAAGAGAAGACGTGGGAGTGGTCGGCGGTGACCAGGATCAGCGTGTCCTGCTCACTGGTGAGCTGGCCTGCCTTGTCGATGGCAGAGTCAAACATGACAGCCTCTGTCAGTGCCCGATAAGCCTTGCCATCATGATGACCATGATCAATGCGGCCTCCTGCAGGAAGGCCAGAGGGCTGAGGTGACACTTGGGCCCATTCTGAGTAGCCCTCTCCTCCTTTGCTCCACAGGACCCCAAGCACCTTCCACGAAGAGGTAGAAGCCGAGGGGGTTTCTGCTCAGTAGGCGCAGGGCCACCTCCGTCATCTCCATCAGGGAGGGGTCCACTGTGGGGTCTCGTTGGGTCTCATATTTTGTGTCTCCAGGCTCAAAGAGGCCTATGAGTTAACAGGTTTTGGGAGTGACTGGTAGCTGGGGGAGTGGTGGGAGATCATGGCACACATGTCATGCGCACATGCTTGGAGGGCAGTTGGAGCAGGAAAGGGCATAATTACCCATGAGGTGGGTCACAGATGGGTGCAGGGATGCCTGAATGAGCTCGGAGCTGTTCCACACATAGCGGGCACCCTGGAAGAATAGAGCCAGGCCTCAGCCATGTCCTTGACACCCACACCCTTGCCTGTCCTGTGTGGCCCCGGCACCCTGGGACTCCGTTACCTGGTGTTTCAACAGCCACTCCTGCACCAGGTTCTTCCCATCTAACCGGACACCATCCTGGCTGGCATCTTTGGGGTACTCAGGGTCTGGGGTCCCCTTGGGAAACATGTACTTGCGGCCCCCTCCCAGGATCACCTGGGGCCAGAGGATTATGTTGGGGAGGTGTGGGGCCTTGTTGGCCCTGTTCCCTCCTTGGAGCCCCTGGGCCTCTTCCAGGGCTGTGGGCACAGCCTGTCCCGGGCTGCTCCTTCTCCAGCCCCCACCTCCACCCCCAGATGCTGCCAGGTCAAGGATTGGGTTGTTGGATGCCTGGGACTCAGGCCAGTGAGGGGCTCTCCCCTTTGCCCACCCCCAGCCCTTGGTCTTGGTGTCACACATCAATGTCCATGTTGGAGATGAGCTGTGTGGCGATGTCCTGGCAGCCTTCCTGGAGTGCCGAGTTGGGCATGTTGGCATCCGAGTACCAGTTGCGGTTCACAGTGTGCGCGTATGTGCCGGCTGGTGAGGCATGCTGCACCCTCGTTGTGGTCACCACTCCTACCGACTTCCCTGAGGGTAGCAGAGGTCTAGGTGGGTGATCAAGGTCTGGAGTCTGGCCCTGACCCCCAGCAGAGCCCCAGCCCACCTGCTTTCTTGGCCCGGTTCATCACAGAGATGACCTCGTTGCCGTATGTTGTTGTGCACTCGTTATAGCGGGCAGCTGCACTCAAACCAATGGTCTGGTAGTTGGCCTTGACCCCACACAGGTAGGCCGTGGCTGTGCCTGCGCTGTCTGGAACTTGTCTGTCCACGTTGTATGTCTGGGAGCAGAAACACCCTCAGCTCTGCTCTGGGGCAGACACCCAGACCTACGGCCCCTAACTGGGCCCCAGCTCTCCTGGGTCCTTCCCTCCTGCCCACCCCCTGGTTGCACCACTCCCCTCTGGTGTGCAGGACTCTGAGGTAGCCAAGCCCTCACCTTCGACAGAGCTAGGTACGGGAAGTGGTCCATGGCCAAGGGCGTCTCAGGCCCCAGGTTTCCATTCATCTGCCCCTTTAGGATCCGAGTGGCTGTCACCGTGGGCACCCCCATCCCTGAAGTTGCAGAACCATGTCAGGCCTGGGCTCCAGGGCTGGCCTGTATCCTCTGGGGACCTCGGGTGCTGGGTCGTGAGGGCTGCCAGGGACAGACGGGTCTTGCACACTCACCATCGCCCAGGAAGAGGATGAGGTTCTTGGCCGCCGTTTGGATGGGCCGCAGCTTTCTGGCGGCATCCAGGGCCTCTGCTGCCTTGAGGTTCCAGAAGGCTGGGTTCTCCTCCTCAGCTAGAGAGAGAGAGAGGAGGCCGGGTCAGCCTGGGGCGCCTGCGTGGGGGTAGCTGGGTGACCCAGGCTACCTAGGAGGCACCAGTGTGTTGAGGTGCCTGGGGGGGGGGGGTGACTACCTGGGATGACACCAAGGGACAGCTGTAGTCTCAGGCCTAGCAACAGCAGCACCCAGGATGCCAGCATGTCTGTGGGGTGGCTGTGGGTAGGGTGTTGAGGCTGAACAGCAGGGTACCAGCTATAGCACAGGCTGCTGGGTTTAAGTCAGGGGAGGACTTTGTCCTGGCTGTAAAAGTTTCCAAGTCCCTCCCCTCTCCCCAGGAAGCCACCTTGACCCCACCCTGCCATGTGACCTGAAGCTCAGCTGCCTGAATGGAAGTGACAGGGTGTGGCTGAATGAGCCTGGGGCAGAGGTCTGGACAAAGGCACAGGGTGGGCACAGATGCCCTGAAGGGAGTGGTGGGGTATTGGGCAGATGCCCCTGGGTGAGGAGCCTTTGAATTCTGCTGTGGGGGGCACTGCACAGCCCCGCCCATGGTGTCTTGTGGGTGATCCTTCATTCACCTCACTGGTTTAGTATTTCTTGGGAGCCAGCTGAGGCTGGGCTCATTCTGTTGTTGAAGTGAGGTGAGGCTGAAAGGGCACAGCCTGGACCCGGGCCTGGTTTGGCCCCCGGATACCTCAGGCCTGGGAGACATGGGAGAGGAGGGGGCCTGGCTACCTGGATGCCTGCTACGCTTCTCACTAGGCTCATCCCTGTCGGGTGGGGCAGGCAGAAAGCTGGGCACAGGGTCCCAGTGCTGTCAGAGAAGGGGGGCTGGTGGTAACAATACTAAGGAGGACCCTGCCTATGTGTGTGTAATGGCACACAGTGCCGTGGGGAAGGGGCCAGTGTTAGGGCCAGCCAGGCCTGGGGTGGACCTTTCAGAGAGCTGGCAAGCTGCACATTTGAGATTCAACCCTGACCTCTTACAGAGGTAGATGGCGCCTGGGGGTGGGTCAGTCTTCCTCCAGCTGTGGGCGCACAGGCAGTTGTAGCCTTTGATAAGGAGCTCAAAGTGTTCACTCTCCTCCCGTTGGGTTCAAAAGTTTTACTCCAAGCAGGGCGTCGTAGTGGCGGGTGCCTATAATCCCAGCTACTCAGGAGGCTAAGGCAGATTGCCTGAGCCTAGGTATTCAAGACCAGCCTGGGCAACATAGAGAGACTCTTGTCTGAAGGATGAATGAGGCTGGGCACCCTGGCTCAAGCCTGTAATCCTAGCACTCTGGGAGGCTGAGGCAGGAGGATCCCTTCAACTTGGGAGTTCAAGACCAGCCTGAGATAAGACTGAGATTTTTATCTCTACTAAAAATAGAAAAAATTAGTGTTGTGGTGGGTGCCTGTAGTCCCAGCTACTTGGGAGGCTGGGGCAGAAGGATCACTTGAACCCAGGACTCTGAGTTTGCTGCAAGCTATGATGATGTCACAGCACTCTAGCCTGGGTGACAGAGTGAGATAAAAATAAACAACAAAAGTATTCCTCAAGTCCAGTAATCCCACTGCTGAGTGTCTCTCCAAAGCGATGACAAGCATTATTCACAGCAGCCACAAAGTGGAAGCAACCCAAGTGTCCCTGAGGGAGGACTGGGTAAACAAAGTGGGGTACAAATGTACCTACGATGGAATATCATGCAGCCTTAAAAAGGAAGGTGATCTTGCCTACAAGGTAGGTGAACCTTTGGTTCCGTGAAATAAGCCAGTCACAGGACACACGCTGCATGAATACACTTCTGAGGTCCCTGGAGTAGCCTCCATTCATGGGCACAGAAGTAGAATGGCATCACAGGGGATGGGGGAGGGGAATGAGTTAGGCTTGGACTTTAGGATAGTTGTTTAGTGGGTGCAGGGTTTCAATTTGGCAAGATGAAGATGTCCTGGAGACCGCTTACACAGTAGCATGTGTATACCAAACACTGTTGAACTGTGCACTTAAAAATGGTAAAGATGGTGAATTTTACATTTTGCATCAGTTTGAAAATCTGTTAAAGAAAAAAAAAAAAAACCTTCCTTCCTGCCCCGCCCACCCCAGAAGAGCACAGCTGCCCCTTTTTTTTTTGGCTGGGGCTGGGTTTGAACCCACCACCTCTGGCATATGGGGCCGGTGCCTACTCCTTTGAGCCACAGGCACTGCTGATAGCCACCCTTTTTCACTCAAGCCTCTCATCCCTGAGACCCAGGGTGTCCTCCCCTGCTGCCCAGCATTGGCCTGCCCTGCTACAGTCTGCACCATGCCCACATGCCTTGCTCAGACAGAGATCTCCCCGGTCCTCCTGCCTAGAGCCCTGCCTTGCTTCCCACTGGTCATCATGTAGGTCTCAGGGAAAATGATGTGTCCTCCGGGCAGCCTTCCCTGTCTCCCATCAGTTGACCTCATAGTTCCCTTCAACTCCTTCATCTTGCTACGTTCAGAGAATTCTTGGCTAAAGGTCAGGGAGGCTCGCTAATGGGCAGGTCCTTAATTAATAAATCGATTCATTCCAAAGTCACTGCCAGATGGAAAGCCTTTGCAGCCATGCCTTCTTCCTTTTTAAGTTAGAAATGTTGACATAAGCATAGATTCATGTGCAGCTGTGAGGATAGTCCAGAGATGTTGTGTACAGCACTTTGCCCAGTTTCCTGCAATGGTAAACTTCACAAATATCCCCATTTCTGTGTGTGTGTGGTTCTACACCATTTTATCACTAAAAAGTTTGTATAAAACACCTATGGAATTTCCCAACCTCACAGGATCCCTCCATCCCCATGCCGCCTCCCTCCCTA
Source organism: Loris lydekkerianus (assembly GCA_963574355.1). NCBI lineage: Eukaryota > Metazoa > Chordata > Mammalia > Primates > Lorisidae > Loris > Loris lydekkerianus. The sequence goes on from CAUYPK010109361.1 coordinate 59,131, forward strand.
GCCTCTACCCTATCTCTAAGCTCCACAGCCACATATCCGTCCCACATTTCTAAAATTCTGGTCATTTCAAATAAGTTTATATAAATGGAGTCACACAATCTGTGATCTTTTGGGAACAGCTTTTGTTTGGTGAAGGTAATTTCCTGGAGATTCACAAAGTGTGGAGGAATCATTGGCGTCTCTGTTCAACCGTTCAGCTGCCAAAGGATATCTGGGCCGACTGCAGCTCTGCCTGTGGTAAATAAAGCTGCTGCGGGCCGTCACGGACAGGTGGTTTTGGTGAGCATATGCTTCTCACTCCTTGGGAATTAGTGTGTTGGATGGTGACTGCATGTGCAGCTTTTGAAGACACCATCCGTCACACTGTTTTGCAGAGTGACTGTACCATCTCATATCCAACGGCAATTGGGATGTTTCTGCATGCTTGCCAGCATTTGGTGATGCTGCTTTATTTTGGACATTATGATTTTTTTGGACATTATGATTTATTTTGGACATTATGATAGGGTGTAGGGTGAAGCCCCTTTTAATGCTATGATATTAGGATGACATGAGGTGATCATCAGCTCCTATTTACCCTAGTTTCTTGTGAATTCTTCCATGTGCCTAAGCAGGACTGGAGATAAGACACAGGCCACATGTTACTTGCAGTAAAGATGTTTGTTCTCGTCTAAACTCCGAGGAGACAACCTGGCCTTGTAGGGCCTCTTGACCACGCTGTTTCCTAGCTTCAGGCCTGAGTCACCTGATTGTGTTGATATCTGGTTACCCTCCCGTCCTTCCTCTGAAGCCCAGGGATCACAAGGCAGCAAGCTTGAGCATTCCTTGTGGGGTGGAGTTGGAGATAAAGCCTCCATACCTTCCATTCTTTGGTTATTATTACCCAGGGCAAGGGGAGGGTGCCCAGGCCCAGGGAGTGTACTCTCTGGGGGTTGGCTGTCTTGGTTATCTGTTCACTAGGAAAGAAGGGCTGGTCCTGTTGGGGGGCATCTAGATCCCCCTCACCCTCCACTGCCATCGCCTTTCACTGCTTGACTCCCTTGTGGATGCCACACTCGTTGTAGTCCAGGCTTTGTCCTGGTTCCCAGCCAACCTTGGCAGTGCCACAGGCAGCGCTGAGTCCACCCCATCACCGGCTGCTACCAACCACAGAGGGAGGGCTCGGGCTGCATCCTGCCCTCCACATCTCCTTAGGACACCCTACTGGGAAATGTGGTGCAGCCTTTTCATTCAGGGGAGAGCATGGCAGGGTCTGAGAACGGGAAGCATGTTGAGGAAACGGAGGCATCCCTTCCCACAGACATACTCCAGGGTGTTGCCATGGTCTACATCCTGGGCACCTCCCACCATCTCTGTGGAAATGGCGCAAATGTCCCCCTTGGGGCTGGGTTCTGGAAGCAAGCAGGCTTGTTGTACCCTCCCTTGCCTGGAGCCTGCTCTGGGCAGACCTGTGGGACTGTAGGCGCAGAGAGAGCCTCCTGAGGGAGCTGGAAGGCAGGTGGGTGGGCACTTGGGGAGTAATAGGGGTCAGGGGATGTTTTGATGTCTTCTCAGCCCCCACCCAGCCCGGGTGGCAGTGGCCGATCCTCCCAGCACTTGTGATGTTGGAGCTCCCCTCTCTGGCCAGGCCTGTCTATCCACTCCAGAGCTGGGGGAGGAGGCTGGGCCGTTATTTCCTCCTCCCCAGGAGCCAGCACCCAGAGACAGCTTTGCTCACAGAGCACGTACCTTGTGGTTCAGGCAATAGATGGCCCTAGGCAGAGCACCGAGCGGAGAGTAGCAGGAGCTCAGCCACCTGGGGTAACAGGCTCACGGATATTCCTGTGGGTCACAGCAAGGGTGCTGGCAGTACAGGACAGAGATAGTGCCCCTTGCCTCTTTTTGCAACTACACTGCGTGTCATCTATCATCATTGCTGCTGTTGGAGGCCTGGAGACTGCCGGCTCTGCACTGCCTGGGGCAGAGGGACACTGGTCACAGAAGCAGCCAGGGAAAGGCCACCCAGGCCCTGGGAGTTGTTGGAAGGAACCAGGGACAGCAGGGATGTTGAGGGCACCTGAACCACAGAGGGCCACGAGGTGGAGTGAAGTGCATCGAGGACACACATCAGGGTGCAGCTTGGGGACTAAGGGATTGCACTGTTCCTGGTCCCTCACTCTTACGCTGGGAATCTCAACCTACACAAGGGTGAGGGCACCTTGATGTCTGGGGTCACAGAGAGGTTGCAAGTTGCAAAGGCAGGTCCTGGAACACAAGGGGTTACTAGAGGAAGCTCATGACATTAGCCTTGGACAGTGTGGTCCAGGAGGAGACCAGAGGCCCAGAGGCTCATGGCAGCTGCTCAATGGTGGAGGCTGACCTAGGTGAACCAGAAGGCGTGGTCTCAGTGGGGCCTCAGGGCAGAATCCCAAAGGTACAAAGGGAATAGTTTGATTTGTTTAAAATCTCTGCTCACATGTAGAGCCTATTGATTGACTGATTGATTGATTGACTGAGATAGAGTCTCACTCTGTTGCCCAGGCTAGAGTACAGTGATGTCATCATAGCTCACAGCAACCTCAAACTCTAGGTTCAAGAAATCCTCCTGTCTCAGCCTCCCCAGGAGCTGGGAGTACAGGTGCCTGACACAATGCATGGCTAATTTTTCTATTTTTTAGTAGACAGACTCCAGTTCTTGCTCAGAGTGGTCTTGAACTCCTGGTCTCAAGTGATCCTCCTGCCTGGGCCTCCTAGAGTGTTTAAATTACAGGTGTGAGCCATGGTGCCTCGACTGTTATGTACTATTTTTAAAGTTTGATATACCTCAGAAAGAAAGAAAGAGGCAGGAACAAGTTTGCAATTTGATCCAAATTAGATGCATCTGTTTCAACTGTGTTTTGCATTTTCATCTTGGACTAGTGTCCAGTGTGACATATACATACATCTTTCCAAATGTATATTCAGATTTAGGTGGAATAGGGGGATGTTTTAATTGCTGCCCAGACAAGACAATAAATAGCACTGAACTTCACAGTAAGAAAGTTATTATCATTATTTTCTTTTGTTGCTTTGAGTAGAATGCTTTAGTGTTATAGCTCACAGCAACCTCAAACTCTCGGGCTGAAGAGATCCTCCTGCCTCAGCCTCCTGAGTAGCGGGGACTACAGGCATCTGCCACAACACCTGGCTAGTTTTTCTATTTTTAGTAGAGATGGGGTCTCACTCTTACTCATGCTAGTCTCAAACTCCTGAGTTCAAGCAATCCACATGGGTCGGCCTCCCAGAGTGCTAGGATTACAGGTGTGAGTCACCACACAGGGCTAGAAAGTTATTATTTTTTGATTCTTTTCCAACCCTTCTAATAATGCCAAGGAGAAAATCAGCTGGCTCTAGGATGTCTTCACTACCACCCTAACTCTGCCATCTACTTTTTAATAAATATAAAGCATACTTTAGACTCAGCCCTAGCAGGCAGAGGATTTAAGGAGAATTTAATAATGTATTTTTTGTTTGTTTGTTTGGAATATACATGTCAGGTAGATAGGATCTCCGGCTCTTCTAGGAACAAGGGTGCTCTGCTTTGGAGCTGTCTAGAGCAGTTGGCCCACCTGGAAGGAAGGGTAAGGGTGGGCACTCCGTCTTGGCACCACCCAACCCTTACTCCTGTCCTGACTACTGCCATGCTGGGGAAAGGAGGTAGGGAGGCTTTATCAATCTAGGAATTTCCCTCCAACCTCCCCCAGGTGGACTTTGGGAGAAGGCACTCCTAGTCACAGATGACACCTGTTGGGTCATTTGCTAACATTGTGTACCTCTCTTCTCTAGACTTGGCCAATAACAAGAAACAACCTGAGTGAGTCCCCACCCCTCCTGGAGACAGATACTTTCCAATTAATAAGAAAAGGCTGCTTACGTGAGATTGCTTCCTGCCTGTGGTCACTCTCTCCTATTGGCCCTGCTGGTGATTTTTCCCTTCAAAAGAGTCAGAGAAGCAGGATAACCAGGAGGCTGGACTTGGCACTTCTAAGAGCCCACTAGGAAGAGGGCAGACTGTGAGCCTCCCTCTGTAACAGAAGCCTGGGAGGGAGGTGGGGTGGAAGTGGGTCCGGCAGATAGAACACTGGTCTAGATGCCCTGCGCACCAAGCTGACTGACTCCTCACCCCCCAACAACCTGGCACAGGCCAGGCCTCCCTTGAGCCCAGTGATGTTGCCAAATGCAGGGGCGGCTTGCAAGTGAGCGGTTCCACTCCTACCTCAAAGTCATTCTGCCAGGGTGACAGATGAAAGACTATATTCTGCGCTGAAATTGCTTTGAGCCCTGATATGCCAGTGTGGAAAGGAAAGCTTATGAAAGTCAAGGCCCTCCTGTAGCTGTATTCAGGGGTTTAACTTTGATCTTGTGTTATAAGAAGCAGGAGGCCAGTTGTATTCCAATAGCCCTGGTAGGCTGAAAACCTGGAAGGTGCATCCACTTAAGCAGAGTTTCTGTTTCATGGTCCATTTTGCATTTCTCTTCCTGGGGCTCTCAGTAGGCGGCTAACTGCTGTCCAGAACTAGCAACGGGCAACTTCTGAACATTAGAGAACACAAAACAACATAGTTCATAAACCTGGTTGAGTGAAATGACATTTTCTTTTTATTTTATTTTATTATTTTTTTTTTCTAAAGGTAGAACCAGAAATTTATTTTGGGGGGAGGGACAGTAGGATTCCACATTAAAACAACTTTTTAAAGTAAAATAATTTAAATAGATCATACCCTCCTAAAGTGACTTTCTATATATTAAAAAGAAACCACCATCCCCAACCAAAAACCCACAAAAAGAGAGAAGGTTCAAAGGGATTATTTTACAGTAAGGTTTTACATTTAAAACCTAAACTCAGTCATGTGCAAATTCAAGCTCATCATTCCAAGGGCGGAAGGCGTTTCTTATTTTTCTAGAACCTTCTTTATTGCCCCGAGAAGACTCACCATGCTGACCTCATCACCCAGGGCTCAAATCTTCAATCTGCTCAACCCTCCCACCCCTACCCCAAGTCTAATCAGCTCCTGAAATCTGTGATTCTGGCCCAGGAACACCCTTGGCACACTCTTCTGTAGAGCTGCCCATAGTTGGGCCAGCAGCCCCTCAGCAGTGCAGCCCTCCCCCATGTGAAACAGCTTCTCCTGGCTCACTAGTTGCCCCGGGTAGCCCCTCACCCTGGGCTCCCAGGGCCTCCACCAGGCCTGGGCTCAGGCACAAGGCACTGAGAGGTTCCATGAAGCAACCATAATTTGTCTCCAGCAGGACTGCTCGCTGCCTGAGTCTTTAAGCAGAAGACCTTCTGCCATGTTCTCAATGAAGGGGAATATCGGGCTGCCTGTCAGTAGAAACTTTGTCTCAGTTGCTAGAAAAACGGACTGTTAGTACACCCTATACTGAATGTATAATCCTCTTCTGCTAAGCGTGAATAAGATTTTTTATTTTTCACTTTGGTTTTTATTTTATTTATTTTTGTAGAGACAGAGTCTCACTTTATTGCCCACAGTAGAGTGCCATGGCGTCACATAGCTTATAGCAATCTTCAACTCCTGGCCTTAGGAGATTCCCTTGCCTCAGCCTCCCGAATAGCTGGGACTACAGGTACCTGCTACAACGCCTGGCTATTTTGTTGTTGTTGTTGCAGTTTGGCCAGGGCAGGGGTTGAACACACCACCCTTGGTATATGGGGCTGGCACCCTGCCCACTAAGCCACAGGTTCTGCCCTGGTTTTTATTTTCATTCAATTTATACTTGAATGTAATTTTTTTTTTTTTTTTTTGAGACAGAGTCTTACTTTCTTGCCCTCAGTAAGTGTCATGGGGTCATAGCTCACAGCTACCTCCAACTCCTGGGCTCAAATGATCCTCTTGCTTCAGCCTCCTAAGTAGTTCTAACTATAGGTACCTGCCACCTTGCCTGGTTAGTTTTTCTATTTTTGATAGAGAGACAGGGTCTCACTTTTGCTCAGGTTGGTCTTGAACTTCTGAGCTCAAGCAATCCCCCCTCCTAGAATCCCAGGATCACAGGCGTGAGCTACTCTGCCTGGCCCTTCCTGAATGTAGTTTAAAGTACAAGTAACTCTGGCAGATTTTTTTTTTTTTAATTGTTGGGGATTCATTGAGGGTACAAAGAACCAGGTTACACTGATTGCATTTGATAGATAAAGACCTTCTTATAATTGTGTCCCACCCCCAAAAGATGTTCCACACCCCATGTGGAAGATTTGTTAAAAACAAAATAATACAAAACACAGTATTTCCTGTCTCCCTCCTTACTGTATTTGATGACTTAACTTTAGTCTTTTATCATAAAAACCTTCTCTGAGAAAACCACTTTCCCCTCTGTTGGTTTTTTTATTTTAATTATTTACCACCGTTGGCTGGGTGGGATGGCTCCTGCATATAATCCTAGCACTCTGGAACGCAGAGATGGGCGGATCACTTGAGGCCAGAAGTTTGAGGCAGCAGTGAGATGATAGTGCCACTGCAACAGAGTGAGACTCTGTCTCAAAAAACCACCACCACCAACAAAAATATTTATCTACAGAGAAAAAAAAAAAAAAAAAATTTACCATAGGAACATTTGCACTAGAATGTTTATCACAGCTCAATTCACAATTGCCAAGATATGGAATTAACCCAAGTGCCCATCAACACATGAATGGATTAATAAACCGTGGTATATAATAGTATGCCATGGAGTACTATTCAGCCATAAAAACACGGAAATTTTACATCTACTACTGCCCACACTAGAGAAAAATGCAATTAAATTCAAGGGGAGGGGGGAGGCAAGCAGAGGAAGGGAAAAGGGGAGGTGGGAGGTGGATTGGCAAGGATTCTGAGCAAAGGAAAGTGAAAACTGCCAGTCTCTTAAAGACTGGCCCTGAAACCAGCAAAGTGTTCTTTCTACCACATAAGCTTAGCAGCCTAAGCTTAGGGGCTGTCCAGATCTGAGGTTGAAGACAAAGAATTTCCATCCTCCTCAATCATCCTACACCTTTCCACTGAGGAGAATGAGCGTTTAGCTCCCTATTCACCAAATGCCCCTGCTTCGGCTCACACCTTTCCTCTCTCTGGTCCTCCTGATCCACTTCTGAGATCCTCATTTAGCATTTCTACTACAGCGGCTATGTAATGCTATTGTAGATGTGCATGATTACTTTTTCTTTCTGTTACTGTTTTCCCTGAAGCCAATAATTAATTTATTTTTACATGTGGGTTGTTTTCCATGTACTTTAACTGCTAATCCAATCTTAGACTCTGACAGTTCCCTAAATCTCCTCTTGGGCTTTTTTCTTCCTTTCTTTTTTTTTTCAGATTAATATGAGGGCACAGACAATTAGGTGACATTGTTTGCGTTTGTTAGGCTGACTCCAGGTTGTAGTTGTGTCTCTCACCCAGGAGGGGTGCACTGTACCCTTACATTGTGCCCTGGAGAGCTCACCAATCTCCCTCCTCCCCCTTCTCAGGCTTTTCTGATGGATCCAGCTTTCTACCCACTTTATTTCCTTGCTGCCCCCACCAGGGCTTGAGCCACTCCCTCACCACTATCCTGAGTGCTTCCTTCACTACTTTCCAGGTTTATGCCCACACTGTGCAAGAGTATATCAGGCAGGGGGCAGAGGACAGGCATTTTCTTTTTTTTTCTTAGAGACAGAGTTTCATTTTGTCGTCCTCAGTAGAGTACTGTGCTGCCACAGCTCACAGCAACCTTCAGCTCTTGGGCTTAGGCGATTCTCTTGCCTCAGCCTCCCAAGTAGCTGGGACTACAGGTGCCCGCCACAATGGCCGGCTATTTTTTTTATTGCAGTTTGGCAGGGGCCGAGTTTGAACCCGCCACCCTCAGTATATGGGGCTGGTGCTGCCATTTTTTTTTTTTTTTTTTTTTTTTTGAGAAGGACAGTGTCTCACTCTGTTCCCCAGGCTAGAGTGCCACAGCATCATAGCTCACAGCAACCTCAAACTCCTGGGCTCAAACCATCCCCTTGCCTCAGCCTCCTGAGTAGCTGGGGCTATGGCACTCACCACAACGCCCATTTACTTTTTCTATTTTTAGTAAAGATGGGGTCCCTCTTGCTCAGACTGGTCTTGAACTCCTGAGCTCAAGCAATCCAGCCACCTTAGCCTCCCAGAGTGCTGGGATTCCAGGCATGAGCCATTGCACCCGGACTGGGGATGGGCATTTTATGAGACTTCATAAAATGAAGTAAAACCTGTCTGCAGGGGTTTTACTGTCTCCTGACGGTGAAATTCCTTTTCATGTATGCAGTCTATCTTCCCCCCAAGGGCTCTTACTTTGTTCTCTTTTTGGAGCAACCTGCTCTTGTTTTATGATTTTCTTAAAACAAAACAAAACAAAACAAAACAAAACAAAACAAAACAAAACAAAACAAAACAAAATACCTCTTTGAAGACATCAACAATCATTTCCATTCTAAAGCTTTCTCTCATAAGGTCTGATTGCTCCTCAGAGCTTGTCCATTTGTTTTAGGAGGTCCCCTGGGAAGGGCCAGCACTGGTTGTGCATTTATATTTCTGAGTGAGGACCTCAAGAAGCTACATGAAGGGAGCTTATAGACAGACATTCCCTGTTGGGCAACTGGCTGGGTCACTGGTTGGGGAACTTAAGCTGTCAGGGTCCTTGTCTTTCCTCCTGTGATGGACAGAGCCCCAGAGAGACTCCTCCCATTTCTGGCTTGGGTGCAGAGGGCCTGGCTGCTAGCATCCTGGAGGCTGACTGGGAAGGGCTGTGGTCTCAGCTGTCTCATGCACATGGCCACACACCCTGGACCAGGACTGGCACCCCTGTGCAGACATCCTGAGTCTCCTGCAGGAGATGACCTCCGGTATTGCAGTGAGGCTGGGGCAGGTACTGGGCTCTGCCAGCCAGGATCAAGGGAGCCACCGGCCACTTCATGGATGTGACAGATGCTGTGTTAGCTGTTTCTGTGTACCCCAGACCAGAGGGCCTGTTACAGTTAGTTCCCAAAACTTGGGGGTCTGCAGTGTACACGGGGACAGTTCCAGCTTTCTGTGTTGCTGCTATGGATTCTCCTTTCTCAAGTCAGCTGTGCCTGGAACCACCCACCTGTCATCTGCTTTCCAGCTGCCAAACACGCTGTTTTCTTCTCCTTTTTCTCTCCATTCCCTTGACTCTGGGGAGGCAGTGACAGCAGGTGTATGTTCCTCCACATTCTGTCTCCAGAAGCCTGCACATGTGACCTCAGCCCACAGGCCTGGTTCCAGCCAGAGGGCCCAGGATGCCACAGCCACCCTGGCTCTTCTCATGAGTCCTACAGGCTCTGTCCATATCCAGTCAGGCTTCCCCCCACCCCGCCCCCCCATAAGGCCCAAGTCAGTCCACTTGCTCTGCTGAGCATCTGGGCTGGCCCACTGGCCTACAAGTGCCCATCCTGTAGGCCCTGAATGTCTTCTCCGGGACAGGTCATGGCTGCACAGCCCAGCCTGCCTGCTTTCCCTGTGTGCACAGCTGAACAGGCCCCAGCTCTCTGGCCTACCTGTCTTCCACCCCAGAGGCCATCTCATCAGAGCCCTCCTAACCAGCCATGAGGCTCAGTGGCTCCTCACAGGCCTTATTCTCCAACCACCTGCAGAAACCTTCAAGAGGATCTTGACCCCAGCAGGAGCCCAGCCTCTGCACTCCCCACTGGTTCTCCTCACTGCCCTGTCCTCAGGCCCCACCTGTCTGTTGGGCACCCATAGCCATCTGTGATAATGGCAGCCTAGCCGTGCCAGGCCTCATGGACATCTGGACTGTTTCCTCTCTGAGGCTGTCTTCATGGCAGCTGGGGTGTCCCTGGCCTCCAGCTTCCTGCTAATTGGGCCTTCAGTGGCCAGAGCAGCTGTGGTGGGGTATGGCACTGCCTCAGTGGAGGCCTGGCCTCCTCTGCCACTTGCTTCCCCAGCTCCTTCCTGTCCTGCCACCCTAGATCCCCAGAAGTCTCCTTCTGTGGTGTGCCATCTTTGTGGGGGTCTGGGGGAGGCAGCTGCCCCAAGTAAGGACGATCTCAGCTCTGTCCTGAGCCTCTCCTCACTATAACTGGGGAAGGTTAGTGTTCCTCCAGAGAAAGGGCTATGTGCCCTCAGAGCTCTACCTTCCCACCAACTCACCAGGCCCCCTCCTTCGCCATCTTCACCTGGTCTAGGAAGCATTGACCTGTCAAAACTGGGCACATAGTAACCAGCCTCTTGACTTTGCCAGACCCTTGTCACAGAGTGTTTGTGTCTATCACCCTCCCCACAGGACCCAAGGTGGCCCTTGAGGAAAAGAGAGTGTCTTACCGTATCCCCCAGGTGTCAGCATGCACTGGCACACAGGAGCTGTGGGACAGCTGCAGGAAGGAACGAGTCCTCCTCTTGATGAGCTTCGGTGTCTAGTTGCCCCTTTTGTTAACAAGTCTGCTTGGTACAGGGCCACATAGGGGCTGTCCGACTATGGAATCCATGGGCAGCTGTCATAGCAATGTACCCTTTGACCTGAGCCCACAGGCCAGGGGATATGATAGGGGCTGTGTCTGAACCAGGCATGCCTAGGCATAGACCTGCTGCTCTGAGGGAGCAGTTTCTAGTTCAGTCAGACTAAGGGGCTGGGCTTCCATAGCCTCCATGGCCCTAGGGTCCCCTGTGGCCTGGACAGCAAATGAGGGGAGCCCAGCAATTGCCTCCAGGCAAGTGCAGGCAGCAGAGGCCTCCCTTGCTGATGGAGAGGGAGCCTAGAACTCCTATCAGCAAGTTCCTGCAGGGCTCTGCCCTGCCCATACCTTCCAGGCTAGGGGATAGGGCCATCCTGGCCTGAGGGAGCCAAAGGAAAACTTGGCCACAGGTCCTCAGAGGTAGGGCAGTGTTGAGGGTATGGGGATGGGGGAGTCTCGCCCTTGGGGCTCTTAATCAGGCTGCCTGGGCCAGGCTCCCAGCAGCTTTCTCCTTCTCCAAGTCCCTCACCTGTCTGTCCTCATAGATACTTGGTTCAGGAGAAAGCTCTGAGGACAGAAGAAGTGGGGAGCCATGGTGGCTATTGGGGCATACTTGGGGTGGCAGGACAGACAGACTGGGCTAAGGCATTAGAGGAGAGATGGCTATGAAGGCAGGTGCGGTACTTTGTCCCCTCCAGCAGAAGCCCAGCTGACAGTGGCAGTGCGGAGGCAGCTATGGCAGTCACTGACTCCAGGCACCAGCAGACACTCTAACAAGCTGCCGTGTTGAATTTTACTTTGAAGAAAATTCACTGTAACCGGATCAAATGAGCTAGTTAATCCTGACATCCCAGGAACAGTGTGGTGGAACAAGGCCTCAGTCACCATGGTTTTCATCCTGGTTTCTGGCAGCTCTTAGAAAAGCCAGGTCAGGGTTCTCTGGAGGAGTGTGTGTGTGTGTGGTAGGCACAGGCTGTGTTCAGGCCACTGAGGAAGGGAGCTGCTCAGTGGCCTCCTGCTGTGTCCCTGGATCCCTGGGTGCTCCAGTCCTCCTCTCCTCAAGCCCAGGCTGATTTTGTCCCGTTTCCTTGGCATTGCTGGAACCCAGGATTGGGACTGGAGGTACAGAGATACTGACTCACATCAGGGATTGGATACTGCCCCTCTAGAGTGCTGGGCTGGGAACAGGGGGAGGGGGTGTGATAGGATCTATGCCTACCAGGCCACACGGGGTGGCAGCAGAGAGGAAGTGGGGGCGGGGTGGACATGGGCACTGCATCAGGGTGATGGGTGAGCTCACTGTCCTGCATACTAATTACATTTTTAATCAGCCAGAATGAGACTCTGGCATCAATCTGCCATGTGGCCAGCTCTGAATCATGTTAGAACTGACAGGGAGTTTTGGAGTGGTGACCCCAGCTCAGCTGTGAGGGGTGAAGCCTGAGCCCAGTCTGCTGTCCTTGCCTGGAGTGTAAGAAGAACACACTGCCCGTCTTCTGAGTGGTACCCCACACACCAGACAGCAGTTCACACTTGATTTTATTCCATGACACTGATTTGCTGAAAACCCCCATTTCCTGGGCAGGGGATGGCAGTGGTTACTGGGCAGGAGAGGGGTGGCAGCTAGGCAAATTGGGGCCCGCTCTGCTGGGGTCAGCCCTGGCCAGGCCTCAGCCTTCTGTCCAGTTCCACTCCTCCCCTGCAGTTCATTTAAAAATGGAGCTGCAAAAATAAAATGCAATGCAAAAATAAAAATAAAAACAAGCCCCTGAGTTAATAAAAGCCAAATTAAAAATCCCTTTTGGTGTCAACAGGTCCTACAAGCCAGTAGGCAGGGGCAGGTGCCTGGCCTCAGTCGTCTGGCTCGTCTGCGGACTCCTCATCGTGGTCTTCCTCCTCCTCAGGGCCCAGGAGACCGTGGGTGCCTGGCCGTTTCAAGACTGCGCTGTACTTGAGGGCCGTGGTCTCTGCCCGCAGGACCACTTCCACCAGGCTGAAGATGGTGATGACCTGTGGCAGAGCCTGGGCCATGAGGGCACAAGGACCACAGGGGCGGAGGCCCAAACCCAGCTCCACCCCAGCTGTCAACTGGGCCCCGCAACCCACCCCAACATCCTCTACTGGCCCATCTGTAACTGGAGCCTCCTCCAGGACTGAAGCCTGGTCAGGGACCTGAGGACACATGCCTGAGGCACAGTAAGAGCCAGAAGGGTAAGGAACTGGGGTGCTCGGCTTGGCCTGCCGGGCATGCTGTCAGTGAAAATGGTTCTGTACAATTTTGTGGGTATGAGGTCTGTAGTTGTCATCAGATTCTCAATAGGACCCCAAAGGTCAGAACCCTGCTTTAGCAGGACAGCCAGAGCCACCACATCTCCCCACAGTGGGTGTCCCCAGGGGAGGGAAGGCAAGAAGGAGGTATGGGGGTATGGCAGGGGACCTCAGTTGGAGCCTGAAACCACACTTAGACAGAAGTCTGCAGTGCTGGGGGCATGGGGAATGAGATGAGGGAGGAGGGGCCCCTGAGAAGCAGGAGCAAGGATGGGGGAAGACGTGGGGAGACAGAGACACAGTGGGGTCTGACCTGCTGGGCCGGTTCCTGCTCACTATCCTCAGGCTCCCAGACAAGTGTGAGCTCTGGCTTCTTGCCGACCTTCTGGAAGTGGTGGGACCGCAGGGCCAGGGCCTAGGGAACATACACCAGGTCTCAGGCCTCAGGCTGCCTTTAACCTTCTACCCTGGAGAGCCCTGCGGCTTGGAGGCAGCCCTGTGCCTTGGCCCATATCCACCTGGCCTGCAGGGAGCTCCCTCTGCCAACCCAATGGCTGCTGTGAGACTGGAGATAGGGTCCACTCGATCCTGGCCCCTGGCTTCTGCTTCGGCTGAGGCAGCACCTGAGAGTGACCACATACCAAGGGATGGCACTGGGAGGGGCCAGAGGCTCTGTGTGCTATGGGGGGCACGTTGTGGTTGGCCTGGGGTTGAGCACAGTGACTGCAGCCAGTTGGACTGAGAACCACAGAGGCGGACAGCTGTGCCCTCTGCTGGCATGGGATGGTCAGTGCAGGCTGAGGGCTGGGCCCACTGCAGGGCTGCCCTGGACCTGAACTTGTCCTGCTCAGCGAGTTTCAGGACACAAGCCCTGAGGGGATCAGCTGGACTCGGTTCTGTCTCTTCTTCCTGCCCCATTCCAAACCACATGCTGGGATCTGCGCTCCCCACTTACAGGCACTTTGGATGTTAGGAAATTCAAAGCCAGGGGCAGTGGCCAGGGGATCCAGGGCTGGCTGAAGCAGGCCCCCTAGTCCCCTTGGAGAGAACTGATTACACAGTTGCCCAGGACAGGGACAGTTATTTTTATTTGTTTTGTTTGTGTTTTTGAAACATTACCACATCTCCTGGCTAGTCTTTATTTTTAAATAGAAGAGATGGGGTCTCACTCTTGCTCAAGTTGGTTTCAAACTCCTGAGCTCAAGTGATCTATCCCATCTCAGCCTCTCAGAGCCACCACGCCCAGCTGACAGTTCTTTTTCTTCTTTTTGATGGTCATGGCATCCAGAGCAGCCACAACCAATTCTCTGGTCTTTTCCCCCTCCCAACCCCCCAAAGCCTGCCTGCCCTGCCATGTGGCTGGGATCTCAAAGGGGCCAGTTCTCTGGTTTCCTGGGCTCTTGGGGAAGAGGCTCGGGACAGATCTTGAGCCTGGTGCCCCCATGTCAGGTGAGCAGGGGCCACATGGTGGGCCTGGTGCTGGGGAGGTAGGATAGGATTAGGGCTCTGTACCCTGTGCCAGTGTAGCCAGTGTAGTGCAGTAAGGGCTGCAGTGTCACCCCCCACAGCCTATGTCCCTGCAGTGTGGACAGGATGGTTGGCCTGCCTGAGCCCATCTCCATGCTCCTTCCAGGCCACTCACGTTGCAGTAGATGCGCTTCTGGACTCCGTAGCGCAGCACCAGCACGTCAAAAGCTTGGTTCAGGACGCCCATCACCATGGCTTCTGACTCTAGGGGACCACATTCCTGTAGGGACACAGCTACAGCCATGGCATCTGCTGGGACTGTACCAGGCTCCTAGAGGGTCCTGGTGAACAGGTGCCCAGGAGTGGGGGAGAAGAGGCAGGGTAGAGCACTAGGTGGGGGAGCTCACCTTGACAAGGATGGCAAAGAAGAGGCCAGTGCTGAGCTCCTGCACACGCTTGGATGCCATGCGGCGGTCATTGCAGTGGTCAGCCTGCTTCTGCAGGGCATCAGGCTCCATATCCGGCTGCTCACTATAGCCTAGGAGGAGAGGGCCAGGGGTCATGGCTGGCCAATGGGCCACGTGGCACCGTAGCCCAGGAACAGTGAAGGGCTGGGATGCCCAGTCTCTAGTGCTATGGAGTGCCATGGTCAGCGCCCTGGTCTTGGCTGAGCTGGGGCTGGAGGTGAGCCCATGGCAGCTTTGGCAGAACCGCACACGAATGGAGATGTTCCAGGCCAGGTCCCCTGAGCTTTGGGAAGCCCAACGTCAACCTCCATAGTCAGAGCAGAGTGGCCTCTGGCCACTGGGTGTCCACTCTGATGTGGGTGGCTCTGAGCTGGCACAGGCCCCCCCTGGCTGGAACCATACCCCTCACCTAGAGCAGCAGCCAGGAGCCGGTGCACCAGGACGTCGGCGAAGCGGCGGATGGGAGAGGTGAAGTGTGTGTACAGCGGCACGTTGAGGGCGTAGTGCTGGAACTGTGCCCGGTCCTGCAGCAGCCCCGAGCAGAAGTACACCGCCATCTGCAGGGGTGGGGGCCTCAGAGCCTAGCCAGGCCTGGCAGAGCTATTGTGACCCAGAGCCTCCACTTGGGCAGTCATGGTATGGATGGACACCATGGGCCCCTTGCCGCTGAGCAAAGTCAGGCAAGCCCTGGGGCCAGGGGCCTTGCTACATAAAGGGACCCAAGGGGCTGCCAGAAGGCTGTGGAGAACCAAGGCGCCCAAGCCTTTTTGCTCCTGGAGATAAACACTGGCCTTGCCCAGGGCAGCCTAGACCCTTCTCGGTGAAGGCACAGAGGACAGCGCACACATAGCCAGCCCCACCCTGCTGAGGATAGCTGTGCTGGGAACCCTCAGGTCGCTGGGCACCTCCCTATACAGAATCCTGCTGTATAGGCCACCTGGCCCTGAGGAGGTGTGGCCTCATGCTGGTATCTCTCACCAGCAGGAGGAAATGGTTCTGGTCTGCCTATTCTCAGCATGAGGCTGGGGCAGCTACTCTAGCTCAGGAAGGAAGTGTGTGGCCAGCAGGACATAGGGCTATGAACGCTGTCTTTTGGAAGCTTAAGCAGAAGCTGCAGGTTTATGTTCCAGAAGACAAAGTCCAATGCACAACCCCTAATACCCAATGCAGCCAAAGTGGGAGGTGGGTTGAGAAGGCTGGGGACACAGAACCCCACCTGCGCAGCACGTGGTTGGGGCCACCTTCACCCGCTCTGGCCCAATTCCTGCCTAGCTACAGCCAAGCCGGCACTCAGACCATGTGGCCCCCAGGACTCCATGCCAGCCAAAGGAGGCCTTTTCTAGCCTGCCAGTCTCAACCTTTCTCGTGCTGCCTCAGAAACCTGGTGGCCCATACACAGGTCTGAATTCAAAAGGCCTCTGTTCCGGCAGAGGATGGGGTCAGGAGCACAGCCCGAGCTCTCTACGGCCCAGCCAGGAGCCAGAGCCACATTCTTGATGCTGCCTTCCCTGCAGTCCCTGAGCATTCTGTGCTGGGAGCCAAGTCCACCGGTGCTGCCAGAGCAAGTGAACAGGTTCCTGGCCCAAGGGCCAAGGTCGCAGCCGTGTGAGTTCACTTGTTCTCTGGCTCCCTCGGTGCTTGCGCACACTCACACCCTCCTGTGCACTTGGCCAGACAGACAGTCGGCTCCGGTTACTCCACACATGGGCCCTGGAATCCAGGACGCAGTTGGTGGTGACTCGCTCGGCTCCCTACCTCCACTTCCCTTCCAGCCCCTGCCGGGCTCTGGGTTATGTCCAGGGCAAGTCTGGGGAGCTGAAGGTAGGAATGTAGCCTCCACTTTAGTCACATTTGGGCTTTGTTCTCAGCAGTGACCCAGCTTCCCAGATGACCTGGGGTGAGGAGGACAAAGGGCCCTCCCTCCTGGCTGGTGCAACTGTCTCTGGGTAAGGTGGGAGGAGTGGGGACCAGTGACAGCCCAGGTATTCTATTCAGCAGCTCACGTGGGACCAGATGCCTACCTCATCTTATGTCTACTGCTGCTGCTGCCTTTGCCTGTCCCATGTCCCCACCCCCATCCCTGGGCTGAGAAAGTAGGAGCACCCCAGAGAGTCTGGCCCCTTTCTATGGCCCCATCCCCAGACATGTTGCCTCAAAGGTCATTGGCAGGGAAAGGCAAGAGAGGTTCTGTCAGGCTCTGAGGAGGATATTGTCTGTGGAGCCCCAGGGCTGTCTGGACCATGAAGGGGGATGGCTTCAGGAGCTGGGGCAGGGAATGGGGGCCCTGCAGGGCATGGCCAGGGAGCATTTCTGGGATCCAGAGGCTGTGCTGTCAGGCTGGTCTGGAGCAATTGAAGTGGGGGTGGTGGTGGTGCCCAAGTGCCTGGCAAAGCCCACTGTGCTGGGGGTGCCACACATGCTTGGCCAGGTAGATGCTTGTGATTTGGAGCAGGCCATTCCTAGCAGAGCTCAAACTGTCAGAAAATAAACCGAGGCTTGCTGAAGCCATTTGCTACTCTTGAACAGATCGAATCTGCTGAGTGGCCAAATACCTGAAAAATGGCCTATCGCTGTCCCTGGCTGGGCAGGTTCAGAGCTGAGCTCACACCTCAGCATCCTCAGCTCTCCTAGACCTGACAGGCCACTGAGGTTTCCTGTTCCCAGCAAGCTTAGGAACTGACAGTCAGCCTAGAGGGACATATGGGCCAGTTAGGAATAAGCCCACCTTACAGTCTGTCACCTGCCTGCAGATGCTGGCCCAGGTCCATAGCTGACTCCTCTCTTCTCCCATGATGGCCAGAGGCAGACTCAGTCTGAACTGTTCAGGCTGGCATGGAGGCCAAGGAGCGCTCTGGGGGCTGGCAGACACATGAGGTCTTCTCTCCCCAGTAAAAGCCCAGCCAAAGATGAGGTATGACTAGCCTTTAACAGAAGGCCTGGGGAGCACATGGCCCCTGAGTAAGTGTGAACATGAAGATACATGTCAAACCTGACCTCAGTTCTGCCTGGAGGTGGCCTCCCTTCCCAGCCCAGGAGTGTTCCTCTGTGCTGACGACGGAGGGGCACCCTCTCCCCCAGCCTGGCCCCAAGCAGAGCAGCAGTGGGGGTGGCTGTGTGTGCAGTGGTGCTCTGGGAGCAGGGGAAGACAGAGGCTAGGCCCCTCTTTACCTGCATGGGCCGGGAGCACATGTTGGTGAGCACCTCCTTCCGAGCCAGTGAGTATTTGTCATTTCCAAATGCTTTGGTCAGACTTTTCTAGAAGCAAATTCCAGAAATCGGTGTGATATGTGGTCAGGCTTGGGGAGAGGCTCTGGCCCCCTATCTCATATTAACCATCTAATGCCTGACCCAGGGGCAGAAGGGTCAGCCTGGGGGACTAGCCCCCCCTCAGGCTAGCCGGTCTGGGCAGCCTGAGGTGCAGCTCTCCAACCTAAGGCAGCTCTCTGCCCCTCCCAGGCTTGAAGCATGGATGAGAAGTCTTCCTCCTGTGGGATCACAGCCAAGGCCAAGGGTTCCCCAGCCCATGAGAAAAGCTCTTAGCATAAAAACAACCCTTGCATTTCTACAATTCCAGCCCCCATATTGAAATCTCTGGGCCCAAGACCAGCCCTTCCCTGGCCACAGGATCCCTGCCCACAGCTAAGCCGGTAGTGTCCCTGCGGTCCATCTAGTCCCTGTGGGGAGGCACAGGGGGCTTTTCCCAGGGTTTCTCTACTCCCTTGGGGACCTGGCTGAAGGTGAAGGACCCTGTTGGGAAAGATGGTGCTAGACCTCCACTTTCCAGGGTTTTCTCTTCTTTCCCCCAAGCAAGGTCTTCCCCTGTACTCACATTGAGGGCTCCTGCAGAGCTAAAGTCCATGGGCAGCCCCATCTGGTCGCAGAATTCTATCAAGTCGTCGAGCATCTTTGTCTGGGGTGGAGGGTGCCGGCGTAGCAGGGCCCGCTCGGGGAAGGCGTGGTAGATCTTGTGGGCCACTGCCATGTTGGCCAAGAGCATAAACTCCTCCACGAGCCTGCAGAGGGTAGACAAGGAACGGATGCGACCGTTGAGCTTCCACAATGTCACTGTGCAGCCCTTCCCATGCTCCCTGAATAGCTGGCTCTTTTGTGGCCTTCAGGTCTCAGTTTAAGCACAGCCTCCCAGCCCCTGAATCTAGTGCCTTCCTCTCACCCCTATTCCCTCCCCTGCACGACACTGTCTCCTGATTGGTGAGCTTGTGGGCTGTCCCCCTCACTAGGCAGGGGCTCCCAGAGAGCATCTGCCTACTTCCCTGCTGTAGCCTCAGAGCTCAGGAGCCTGCTTGGCCCAGAGAAGGTGCTGGGCAGAGATTTCTGTGGAATGACCAGACTCCTGGAGCCCTCTATGACAGTGCTGTGCCCAACCAGGGCCACAGAAAAGTGAAGCCCCCCATCCCTGGGAGCCCTCTGAGTCTGGGCAGAGAGCTCCCTGGGCGGTGGTGGGGGGCTGTGGCACTGCAGACTGAACACTCCACATGCCCCCTTCTTGCCTGGGGATTGTGTCTTGTAGGAGATAAGCTATCCAACTAGGGTTTCTGAAGATGAGCAGGTGAGTCAGGGCATTACATGAGAAAGCCCTCAGTGTGGGGACATCACAAGCATTGGTCAGCATGAATGGCCTAAGCGCTGTTCTGGCATTGCCTTACTTTGGGGAGAACTAGACTAACAATCAGACTGAATGGGTATGGCTCCAGGGAAAGGACAAGAGTGCACCAGGGTCCCAGGGTGGAGAAGCAGGGGCCAACAGGTGGAGGAAGTGGGCTACCAGACCAGAGGCAGGCAAAGGGGAGCTGACATCACACAGCCCCAAGGTCAGCACCTACCCACCCACCCAGGCCAAAACTGGGGCAGGGAGCCACGTGCTGCTTTCTTCCACCCATGCTGGGAGGCAGCACAAAGGCCAAAGCCTCCAAGGAGTGAGCTTGGGTATGTTCTACTGCCAGTGACCAGGACCCTGTGTGGGGAAAGCTGCCTCCTGAGGGAGGGAGACACAGGCCTATTAAGGCCTTGTCTAGATTGGGGCACTTTGTCCTGCCTGCCTTTTCCCAAGTTCCATGGAGCTTCTCCCCTGGAGCAGGAGAGGTCAGGGAAGTCACAGAGGTCAGGGAAAAAGCTCCCACTGCCGGTTTGCAGGAGCTGGAAGCCTGGAATGATCTTTCCCTTCCTGGAGGTGTGAACCATGCTGTGGGATCAGCCTCATTGTCTGGCCAAGCTCTTGGGAAGAAAGGCAGCACCAGGAAGGAGATAGTGCCAGGACTCGAGAGCACACCTATCTGCCCAGCGAACCCTCTCTTCACAGGAAGGTCAGGAAATGCCCCAGCAGGGTAGGCACCAACAGAAGGGGCGGGGGTAGAGCCTATGCCCACGGAGGGGGTGACACTAGTCCTGCATGCCTGGCCTCTTCCTTGCATAGTCCATGGCCCATAGCCCACAGATAGGGAGGGTTATAGCTTGGGCTTGTGACCCGTGGCCTTTGGAGCACACAAGAAACCAGCATTTGGAATGAGGAGCTTCTCACCTGGTCCCTGGAGTACAGAAACTACCTTTTAAATGGCCTATCAGCCACCATCCCCTCATCTGCCCTCATGCCCATCACTTTCTGCTAAAAACCTTGTATGCAAGCACCTTCAGGAGTGCAAGTGCCAAGGCTGTTGAATCCAGGTTCTAATCCTGACTGCTCATGTTCTTGCTGTGGGAACTTGAACATGTCAGAGACCTCTTCCTCCCCTGTTTATTCGCAAACATAAGACAGGGTAATAGTGATACCTAATCACATGGCTTTTATGAAGGACAGTAGAAATTCAGGTGTTGAAGGACAGACCTGATGCCAGGATGGCCAAGGCTCTCAAGTCACAGGCACTGCTGTTGTCTCGCCCCACCTGCTCCCACACAGCCAAGTCTGGATCTTCCCATCATGCCCTATGATTCCCATCCGTGGCAACAATCTCCCCCCCTTGCTGCTCTAGGGTCACTGTGTCCTGTCTAGGCCCATGGGACTCTTATTTGATTTTCAGATTTAGATATTGTCAACCCAACCCAAGAGAAATCTCAGTCCCTGCTCAAGAAATGTTTCACAGTATGTATTCTCTGCCTTGATCACACCATCATCACCAAAATGTCTCAGATGTCCACATTCATTCTTGGTCCACTAGTCCACATGGAAATAGTTTACCATGTTCTAGGCACAGTTCTAGGCTTTTCTCCCCCACGAAGCTGGGTATCCTGGTGGGCTGGGAGCACCCAGTCTGTTCTCCAGCTAAGTGTTTGCTTGGGTGAGAGGGAGACACTGCAACCCCAGGGCTGACTCTGGGGTGTATTTCACAGTACGGCCTGCAGAGGGCAGCATGGCCCCATAGCAGGTTTGCAGGGAGGATGCAGACTAAGAAGCCACTAGAAGTGGTGGGGGGTGAGATGGGGGTGGGGTGGGGTGAAGAAGTCAGGCTGTGCTGGGCACAGCCCGTCCCTCCCACCATAGCCCACAGGGTCAGGAACTAATTACCCAAGAGCCATTGGGCTGGGCAACCCTTCTGCTCCCAGTTCTTTCAGGGGCTTTCCCACCTTACCTCTCGTGGTCTCCATAAGGACAAGGACAAGAATAGGGAGAGGAAGAGGGTGGGGCTGAGCTGGGATCCCTATACTGTGATAACAGACCCAGGCCCCAGCTGCTTCTGCAGTGTCTCTGTTCTTTGTTCTCCCTGGACCCCAGCACAGCCCCACGAGTCACCCTTGGCCTCTTCAGAGGACAACACATGCACTCTTGGTAACCCTGATCACAGAGCCTGCTGTAGCTGTGTAAAGGCCCACCTGGCCACTCCCCAGGTGTGGCTAGATCTGTTTCCCTTGCAACCTCAGCTTCTTTCTAGGCTGGGAGTTAGAGAGTGTGTGGAACTCTGGCCAAGCCAGTTGGGGGACACTGACCCACCAAATAAAGGGATGGCACAGCAGGATAGCCTGATTCCCTGGGTGTGGACAAGACTCATTAGTGTTCTAACACAGCTGCAGGGACCATTTCCCCACAACCTGTTCTCATATCCTTCTACGCTGCAGGTGGCAGAGGACAGGCAGAGATTCAGGTGACTGAGCAGAGGTAAGCAGAGGCAGGGCCTGGTGAGGGCTCTGGTAGTCACCCACTCAGGTGGCTGGAAGGAGGGTCCTCAATGGAGTTAGGGACCTGGGAGGCCAGGGCCAAGCCAAGCTGCCAGCAGCCAGAGCTCCACTGAGCACAGGATGCAGTGTCAACGGTGCACCCAGGCACTGAGGATGGAGGAGGGGGATGGATTGTGGAGGGGGGGCAGTGTCACCACTCTTATTTGGGGCTCCAGAGTCCCCCCACCCTGGAAATGCCTCAGGTCAGCCAGCAGGGGGCCCCCAGCACCTGCCTTCTGCAGGACCTGGGACGTGGCAGAGCAAACTTAGAACTCAGGGACTTCTGGGCAGGAAGGAGCCCTCTAGGATATACAGTCCAGCCCTGTGCCCAAGGGCCTGGGGGGTCTCTGGGCTGCCCCTCTGTGTTCCTTCCTTAGTCAAAGTCTAGCCCTGGGTTGAGGGCTTCATCAGCCAGGAGAGGCACAGGCCACTGCAGGGCCACTGAGGGGGCTCCACAACTGACCCCATCACAAGTCCGTCCCTGATCTCCATCCTCTCCCAGAGGTGGGGGGCAGGGACATGTGCACAGGCCTGGCAGCCAACCAACCTGTAAAGATGCCTCTAGCTCTTCTATGTGGTCAGGATGGGCCTCTGAGAGCAAACTCCACACCTTTAGAACCCCAAAGAGGGCAGTGTGGGCCCCAGGGCTTTCAAGGGGATGGAGCTCTGCCCTTTGCCCTGGACTCAGACCTTGTCACCTGCTCTGGGCACCTGCCCTATGCAACCCAACTGCTCACCCAGTGACATCTCATGGCCCAGGCATGAGATCACCAGGTCTGGCTCAGGAAGGGGGTGGTGGGACTCAGCAACTGCCTGACAACTGCTCTGCTAGGGGCTCAGGAATGGCTGCCAGCCAGGATCACCCTCCAGAACAGCAGGCCAAGCCCTTGGAGACAGGGCCTCGGTCCCAGCCTGGCATCTGCTGAGCATCTGGAGCCATGCGCCATGGGGGGCCCACGACTCTGGAGGTCTGGGGCTGGGCTGTGCCGCGACTGATGGCTGCAGGGCTGGGACATGTGCTGCTCTGTGCTCATGAACACCTCTCACATCCCGTACTACCTGGTCTGGGCCTCTGGAATGCAGGAGGGGCAGGGAAGGGACAGGTGTGAGGCTCCCTTCCAGATAGCAGGGAAAGGCCTGAGCCACATACACCCCACCTTCACTGCAAGGTGACAGTGGTTAGAACAGTTCGGCCCAAAGTACACTGTCACCTTTAGAAAAAGGTGTCACTGAGAATATACATGAAATGCTGAGGCTCTTTCTTTCTTTCTTTTTAATCACAGGATATCCTTTGTTACCAGAGGGAGCTATCTCTTAAGGGGTGATGTTTGGGCAAAGCTGCTCTGGCTCTGGCAGGGTCAGGGAACTACTGCATGGCCTGACTGTTTTCACCTCTTTCTGTGAGGGGCAAAGCCTAATACGTGTGGAAAGTCCTCTGTTATGGGTTGGGATACAGGGTATCCTGGGGTCAGGCTCCTTCCTGCGCCCCATGTGAATAGGCCGTACCAACAGGAGAGGCAGAGAAAGGGCTACCATTCACCAGCTTGGCCATAGCCCCAGCCTCACTGCTCCCTGGATGTGATTTCAGACAAATTTCTTAACCTCTTTCAATTCTATCTGAAAATCAGGGATGCACTGTACAATTGCCTGGCTGTAAACAAATATGGCATTATTATTACACACAGCATAGTGAGGGCCTGGGAGCTCTATCTCTAGGACTTTGGCTAAACACATAGCAAGGTTTTTGAAAGCTTCTCCTGCCCACCCACCACAAGGCTACCACCCTTGGCCAGGCCCTCCATCTCTTTTACAAACTGGCTTCCCTACCGTCACGCTCTGCCCTGTGTTCTTTGTATCAAATCTAGTCACATCCCTCTTCTGCCTGAAGGTCCTCAGCATCTGCCACTGTGCTTGGGACAGATAATTCCAAGTCCTGGGGAGTGAGGTCTTATGTTTAGGATCACTTCTCCCTTCTCTGTCCTCACTTGTCCCTGTTCCCTGCCTGTATACTCTAGCTCCATGCAGTTTTGTGGCCCTTCCTGCTACTATCCTGGGGTCGAGTTTTCTGGGCCACTCTTCTTCTATTTGCTTCTTGGCTGTCCCTCCATCTGGGAGGGCAGGGTGAGAATTTGGGAAGTGCTTTGCGATATTCCACCTAGGCCCCATCCTGGCACTTAGCCCTACAGTCGTGATGACTTTTGTGATCAAGGGTTGGCTCTCTTCCCGCCCTCCACGTTATGGGCTCCAGTCCCATGTAGGTGCTCAATGCATCTGTGTAGAAGGGAGGACTCCTAGGACGGGGCACATCAGACTCCAGTTTGGGGGTCAGGAGAGCTGGGTTCCTGTCCCCATGTTCCTTTCTATGGGACACACAGCTTTTAGCCATCTGCTATTGACTTGATGATTAATGTCAAGAGTGCTGATAATGTCAGCCTCTCCCTGAGGGAGTCTGTTCCCAAAAGTCTCCCCAGGGGCAGCTGGGGCCAGTTCTTGCTCTTCTCTCCCTGTTCCCCATGGGCACCACTCTCCACCTCAGACCAGGCAGTGGCGAGGTACCTCATACAGCCCCGAGCTAGCACGCCTCGCCCTGCAGAACAGGCATATGTGTCTTCCTGGTTGGCTCTGTCTTCAAGCTCAGCCTCTTCTGAACTATTGCATGGCCTGACTGTTCTACTGTTCTGGGCAGCTCTGGCCCACCTGTTCCCAGGCTCCTGTAGCCTGGGGGTTTTCACCTCTTACTGTGAGGGGCAAAGCCTAACACTTGAACAGGAAAGGGACTGGCTCCAAGTCCCACAACTCCTCAAGTAGCAGTCAGTGTATCCTTGAGGCCCTGCTGCCACCACAGCGACTTGGCTCTGCCCTCTAGGGGCTCCCACAGGGAGGTGTGTTCACAAATGCAAGATGAATTCCAAGAGACAGCAAGGAGGACAAAGATATTTTACATAAAAGGGAAGATAGCAAAGACACAAAGGGGGCAAAGAAAAAGGCAGCCACCCTTGGAAATGTTGGTATCAAGAGACGGCTGTGGCAAGGGGAGACACACGAGGGCTGCAGGCAGGAGGGGTGTAGAGGACTTAGGGACAAGGGCTGGACATCACAAAGGAACCTTAAGAAGGACGCAGTAAAGGTTGGAGGCAGGGACTAGGAAGCAGCTAAGATGGAAACTTTCTTCCTCTATAAAATGAAGAGAAAGCAAAGCATAAAAGAAAACTGAGTTGCCTAAGACTTACAAGCAGCAGCTAAGGGGGTAGCAAGGAAGGAGAGCAGGGCCACAGGCTATGAGGCATGCAGGAGGGAGCAAGTACCCCCACAGAGTGGGTGCTGGGAGAAGGGGACAAAGGTCGAGCTGAGCAAGTGGTCTCCAGTGGGAATGCTGCTGAGAAGAGGAGGGGCTTGCTGGATGTGGCCAATAGGAGCACGTAGCGATGGTGGTGGGGCTGGGGAAGCAGACTCAAAAAAACCAAGGGGACGGAGGGAGGGAGGCCATCGTGTATGGATAACTCTCCCTATAGTTCCCAGTGGAGGCTGGAGTTTGCCTCCAGGCGAGGAGGGACATCTGTCGTGGTTCCTGGTTGCTGTTTCAAGGATGCCAGAGGCAGAGGAGCTAGTATGAGGAGGACCCTGAGTGGGGCTGTCAGCACACAGGGGTGGGGGGAAGAGGAAGAGGATCTCCAGGGAGGAAGCCTGAGGTCCCATCCCCAGGAGGGTAAGCCGGTGAGCTCACAGGTGAGAGGCTGGGGTGCTTTGAGGGTGAGGCGGGGCATTTATGAGTAGCCAAGGAAGGCCTGCACCATGTCCCCACAGAAAGGATGGGCTATGGCCAGCAAATGCTGCTTCTGTAGAGCATCCTAGAGGCACAGGGTTAGTGTGAGGCCACATTACAGTGGCCATGAGCAGAAGAGCTTTCCCAGGTCAGATAGACAGCCAGGGCAGAAAGGGCTAGAGCCATACTTCCTGGGCACCTGTCCAGTGTGTCATGAAGGCCTAGGGCAGATGCTTGGCCCCCAACAGCCCCAGAAAGGAGGAGACAACCTTGGCGACTGGCACGAGAACTCTACCCTGGAAATGTCTTTCCAAGTCCACTGGGCACAGGTAAGAAGACAAAGGCCTGCACCTGTCAGGCCAACTCAGAATAGCCACACAAAGGGCTTGGAACCTGGACAGCCCACCTGGGTAGACCTGGGGAGCAGAAGGTATGGCTCACATCAGGTCAGCTCTGGGCTACTGTCCCTTGCCCTGGAACTTGGTGGCTCTGACGAGTGGGGGGAGGCTGGCATAGGCAGCAGTTCTCTCCTGGCCCAGGCATGGCACTAATAACAGGTCCCCCGGCTGGCCTCAGACTCTCCTCCTCTGGACTTGGACTCTGAACCCTGCTGGCAAGAGAGGCTGGTGTCCAAAGATGCCCAGTTTCCCTGTCCATTTTATCAGTTAAATGATGAGAAACTCACCACACCCCTTCCTTACCCAGATCACTCAGAGTGGCTTTGGAAATGACTGGGCGCCTAATTGGGGTAGGAAAGAGGGCCATGGCTGATCCCCAAAGCCGAAAATGCATCCATTTTCAAAGAGCAGAGCCAAGAGCAGGAAGAAAGCAACCTCGTCTGTCCTTAGCCACCAGGGCCCTTGTCACACTCTGTGGGGGTCTCCTGCTAATAGAATAGGCCTCTCACAGAGATTGTTCAATTAGCTCTTGGTGAAAACTGCTAACTTGGAAATTTGATAAGAATTGTTTCCATCCAGTTTCGTGTTCATTTCTTCTGAAGACCAGATTTCCTCCAGAAGGGCACATTCCTGCTGTGAGCTCAGTAGTGGCCACGAAGACAGCTGCTGGGGCTGCCACGGGATCTGCACACCTGGCTTGGCCTCCTCTCAGTGGCTGAACGGGCTGCAGGCACAGGCAGTGGCTGCCCTTGTGTAGGGCCCGCTGCTCTCCCTGCACCCCAAATTGAGCATTGTGTGAGATGCAGGCCCCGGAAGTCAGTGATGCGCCAGGCACCAAAGCGCAAGCTGCTGGGAGGAAAGCTGAGAAGACGGCTGCAGGCCTGTCCCAGGCCAGGTCGGGTGGGGCTAGTGGCCTGGGAGCTGGAAAGTGGAGGCCTGGAGATCAGGAGCCGCAGCAGACCTGCTGGGATGAGGGGGCTGTGGTGGGGGGGAATGCTGGAGATCCACGGAGAGGTGCCCACCCATAGCCAGCTGCAAGTCCCGGAGTGTAGGGTGCTGTGGCCATGGGGCTGACTGCACATCACAGATCGGGCCTCTCACTGACCCCTCTCATCCTGGGCTCGCTGCAACCTGCTGAACGTTTTGGACATTCCCATGAAACCGCAGGGAAATGAATGGGGCCTAGTTCACAGGCATGGAAAACCCCAGAGGAGAAAGCCTCCAGAGCCAGACATAACAGGCCCTGCGGGTGAGGCCGGAGCCAGGTTTCCTACCCCGGGAGGCTGAAGCCGGGCAGGGCCTTTCTATAGGTTCAGCAGGAGGGCCCTGCTGCAGCCAGGCTCCGCTGCTTGTTTTTCTAGCTCTAAAGGAAGTCTCCAGAGGCTAGGCATCCAAGAGCGGCCCTTGGGCTTTGCCAAATGGAGGCCCAGAGGGAGAGGAGGGGGCCTGTTATGAGCGGGTTGACAGGGCAGAAAGCCCTTTGTCAGCGCAAAGCCAGCCCAGAAAACTTGCTCCCTGCCCAAGGTGTGGGCTCTGCTGCTGGTAGCAGGGGCAGGCCTGCATGGGGCCGTGGCCCGGCTCCTAAGCAGAACCAGGTGGCAGTCTGAGCTGAGCCGCCTTGCATGGCTCCCTGGCTCTGCTACAGTTGACACTAAAGCCTTTCTCCACTTCCAGGTGCTGCTCAACTAGAAGTGGAACTGTGACCGGAGGAGGTGTGGTAAAGGCACACAGACAGATGCCCAGCCACCTCGGGGAGACTCCACAACAACTCTGATGCCCTGCTTGGCTCCCGGCCAGGGGTTCCTTTCATGCCCAGTAGTGACATTAACGCACTTTGGGAAGCACTGTTCTAGACCACTGTTTGTGGTATGGGGGTATGTGTGTCGTGCACAGGCGGCTGTATGGACTGGCTCTGTAGCCTTGGATCAAGAACAGACCTTGGACAAGGTCAATGAGGCTGGGCTATCATGGACTTCGGGAGGGATCAACTTGGATTTTTTTTTTTCTTGAGACAGAGCCTCAAGCTGTTGTCCTGGGTAGAGTGCCATAACATCACAGCTCACAGCAACCTCTAACTCCTGGGCTCAAGCGATTCTCTTGCCTCCGCCTCCCAAGTAGCTGGGACTATAGGAGCCCATCACAATGCCCGGCTAATTTTTGGTTGCAGCCATCATTGTTATTTGGCAGGCCTGGGCTGGATTGGAACCTGCCAGCTCAGGTGTATATGGCTGGCGCCTTAGCCGCTTGAGTCATAAGTGCCAGGCCTCAACTTCGATTTTTAAATTAGGTTTTTGCATTGAGATATTCACAGGAGAAGGGTGTTCTGGAAAGCACAGGCTTTTTTCCTCCATTTCCTGCACGTACTCACACACAGCCCCACAGACAGCTAGACGGGAGAGATGGGACACAGGTTCTGGGAACTCGGGCAGCTTTGCTGCTACAAATGAGAGGGTGCTCTGTTCACCTCTTATCCGCACAGCTGCTGGTGTCAGGTCCCCTTTGGCATAGCTACCACCCCAGCCACACCAACCCTACAGGCTGCAAGAAAACAAGAGCACAGCTGTCATCTGGGCTGGGCTTTCTGTAGTTTGTCATCTACGCTTTGAAGTCCCTTTGAAGTCCTAATGAAGGAGTCTGTCTCTGGGAGGCTATAGGTGACCACATAGCTCCTGTACTGAGACACAGCCAGATGCTGTTCCAGTTGTGGCCCATCCAAGTCTCACAAGTCAGAGTTCTCACTCTTCATAGGAGCCCAGGAGGCTCAGAGAGATCGTCTTGAGTCCCTCAGACTCCCAGAGCAAGGATCCCAGGTCCCCCATCATCTACTGCTTTGTGGATGAGTGGTGAGCCTGTGCCACTCATTTGGAACCTCTTGAGGATGAGGGGGAGGCACAGGGTTTCTTACCAGCACCTGCCTAAGGGCCCTGCTGATAGTAGGACTCACGTGGTGCCTGTGGTGATCTGCTGCTTCACCATCATGTCTCTTTCTCAATGTCAGGGGAACCTCTTCCCCTCAGCCAGGGCACAGCAAGTGCAGAGTCGAGGGTTCCCGATCTCAGCCTGGTTCCCTACCTGCCCAGGTACCTCTGAGGGATGGAGCTGTTTCCTAAGGCAGTGCCTGGCCCCTGGACCTGAGGCTGGCCACACAGCAGGCAAACATGCACCACCACCTTTGGCCAACCACTTAGCTGGGCCAGGACAGTGTCATCACCTTGAAAGCCTGTTTTCAGGGCTCTGTTTCACCATTGCCTCTCTCCTATTGCTGGTAGGACAAAGAGGGCAGAAACAGGACGACTTAGCCCCGTTTCATCACATCTGTACATGTGGTGACTTCCTTCCGGCTGTGTTGGGGTTCTGGACCCTTTTCTGTCTCAGGGTCACCCTAGATAAGCACAAGTACTAAGAAGTTTGCTCTCAAGGATCCTGGACTCCTTGTCACCGGCTGGAGGTGCCAGGTTTGCAAATGCTCCTCACATACCCCTATAGATGTGCTGGACCACTAAGTCAATAGGACAGGGCAGAGTGGGCTGTGGGCCATGGCAGCAGGATGGGGAAAGACCCTGTACCCCTTAGACACATTGTTCTGACAGCCTCCAACCCCCCCACCCCGAGCCTTATACAAGCCTCTTTCTAGTCTTTCCAATGGGGGGTGGGGGGTGGTGGTGGGAAGGGTGTCTTGACTGAATTCTGAGCTGGCACCAAACCTAGGCACTCCCCATGTTTCCCCCTGGTGTGTTCCATACTATCAGAGAAATCTCAAAAATTTGGATAGCTCAGTCCCTTGCCCAGGCCTGAGTGTGGAGCAGGACTTTGCAGGGCTGTGCTCTGAGAGGCCTCAGCTATCACATCCAAGGCCGTGGCTCCCTGACCCTTGCATACTCTTGCTGGCCTGTTCCCAGACTCAGCCCAGCTCCCCCACCAGCATCTAGGAAATTGTGCCTCTCTTCCCCACGGCTCTCTTCCTTATAGGTGACAGGTGCCCAGGCCCTCTAGGCCCCACTAGGTTTCTATGCTGTCCCCTTTGCTCCCCAGGTCCCATCTTTCCCACTCAGCTCATGGTATAGTTTGCCAAGGTTCAATATAGGCATCTCCCTCCCTGGCTCCATAGACTGTGGGTGATTCTAGCACAGAGCACATCACTGAATCTTGACCATCTTTCTCTTGAGACCAGTTTTCCTCTGAAGACCACAGGCCTTGGGAGGGTGTCTGGGGACACCTGGCCTTGCCCATCTCTGTATTTCAGAGCCTAGGAGCATGTGCTAGAACTAATGAAATGTTTAGGGGAATAAATGAGGCATTTTAGAGACAAGATTTGCGTGTTGTTTGATGGAAAGTGCTGAGTGAGGAATAAGATCTGTTTTGGGGAGTGGAAGCAGGGCCCCCCAGCAAGAAGGGACTGAGGGTGGCAGTTATAGGTCCTATAGTTTCCTTTCAGCTTGTTCCAGCTGGACCATAGGCACATGAACTTGGCAGAGAGAACCTGAGACAGCTTCTGCTGTCTAATGGGACACAGTGCATTTGCCCTTGTCCATTGTCCTAGTCCATTCTTACCTTTTATTCATGGGCAGCTTGTCTCACCATAAACACAAAACCCAGCAGATTAAAAGAAAAATCCCTCTCCTCCTGGGTTGTTTCCACTCAACCAGCTCTTATCTAATCAGCCCCTGGGACACTGCATGTTGGGTCTGGCAAAGCTCTTCACTAGTTCTGTGACTTCTGAAATACTGACACATAGTGGTAAGAACTAGGAG
Organism: Loris lydekkerianus; assembly: GCA_963574355.1. Lineage (NCBI taxonomy): Eukaryota > Metazoa > Chordata > Mammalia > Primates > Lorisidae > Loris > Loris lydekkerianus. Next base: position 89,847 of record CAUYPK010109361.1, read on the forward strand.
ACTTTACCTCTTTCAAGTTTACATGGATGGAGCTGGGACATATTCTTAGCAAAGTATCTCAAGAATGGAAGAAAAAGTATCCAATGTACTCAACCATACTGTGAAACCAATTTATAGTTTTCATATGAAAGCTATAACCCAATTGTAGCCCTAGAAGAAGGGGAAAGGGGGGAGGATGGGTAGAGGGACGGTAATCAGTGGGACCACACCTACAGTGCATCTTACAAGGATACATATGGAATTAACTACGTGTAGAATATAAATGTCTTAACACAATAAGAAAATGCCGTGAAGGCTATGCTAACCAGTTTGATGAAAATATTTCAAATCGTATATAAAACCGATTTAACGGAGTTCCTCTGAGGCCGGGAGCTGAGTTGCTGTTTCTCAGTGTCAGCTGCTGACATCGCTACTTGACAATGCAGATCTTTGTGAAGACCCTGACTGGCAAGACCATCACCCTCAAGGTTGAGCCCAGCGACACCATTGAGAATGTCAAGGCAAAGATCCAAGACAAAGAAGGCATCCCCCCTGACCAGCAGAGGCTGATCTTTGCCAGGAAGCAGCTGGAAGATGGGCATACCCTGTCTGACTACAACTTCTAGAAAGAGTCCACCCTGCACTTGGTCCTGTGCTTGAGGGGAGGTGTCTAAGTTTCCCGTTCTAAGCTTTCAAAAAATTTCATTGCACTTTTCTTTCAATAAAGTTGTTGTATCCCCCCCGCCCCCCCAAAAAAGATTTAATAAAAAAAAAAAAAAGAAAAGAGCTAGGTTCATAGTGGTTTGAATAGGTATGTTCCCCTCTCTCTTCATGTACCTGCCCTAGGTGGCACTGAGGCACCTGCTCTGCTTCACCTACAGGAAGGGGTACGTGGGGCAAGCCAGGAGACTGCTGGGCTTCGACCTTACTTCTACCCTGCATCTTTGGCTACTTAAAGGTCTCACATGCAGCCTGTGTGACTTCAGCCCTTTCCTGGGTGCCACCCTCACTATACCTTAGAACCAAGACCAGAAAAATCTGGATTAGGCCCTCAGTCCCTTCAGGTGAGCTGGGCCAATGGTAAGTCAGATGGCAGGGCCAGAGGATGCAAAAGCCTGACTGGCCCTGACAGCTCCACTTCCCTATGCGTGTCACCAGGCACGTCATGCTCACCTTGTATGGCTGCCAGGGTGCAAAGGGAAGCCCTGTTCATCCAAGATTTAGGGCGCTCTAAGAAAACTTGTTCGGCACCTGGGATGCTGCCTAGCAATGGCTTTCTAAGAGCTTCCTCACAGGTAGGCCAGGCCAAGCCTGGGCAGCCCTGCAAGGCTGCAAGGACCAGACTCTCCCCTTAGGCCTCTGTCAGGTAAGAACTGCTTTTTCTGGCAGAGACCACAGCACCCAGGTCTCTGTGGTCTTGTCTGCCACTCTGGCAGGGTAGAAAACAGCAGGCAAAAGTGGTCCTCCAGTTTACGAGGTACATGGGTGGAATTCTCAGGGCCCTTCCTTGCACTCTGAGGAAAGTTCTGTTGTTCAAGTCTGAGGGCATATCTGTTCACAGCTGTTAAGTATTCCATAAATATTAATTATCAGTATTTTTATGAACACTTTCTGCACTAAATTAAGGTGATAAGAGTCTGGTGTTACTGAAATATAGAAGATTATAAAGAACGTAGTACAAGAGGGAGAAACAGCAAATACTGTGCGCTCCCGGTAGAAGCCCACTTGGCACCTGCTGAGCACCTCCAGTGTCCTGACACTGTGCTGGGGTTGGGACAAGGACACTTACTCTTGGGCACTGGGATTCAGACTGACACATACTCACTCCTGGTTCCCTACCTCCTGTCAGAATTTTATTAGAGTCATAAACTGGCTCTTTCCTTAGCACCCAGGGACTGAGCACCTACAGTGTGCTTTTAGCACTCTGGGGCAGGAAGCCTTTCCTATGCGCTGTCTGCCCTCTGCACACCAAAACATTGCATCCACTGCAAGGAGTTCATGGTCTTTCCATGGGTCACAAAGCCAAAGGTGACAACCTACCTCATAGGGAGCACAGCAAGGTGCAGATGGTTCTGAGGAGACTAGTGGCCCACCTCGATGACATGAGAGCTAAGTTCGGTGACTTAAGCAGCTAGGATATACACTAGGATAAAAGACTGAGGCATAAAAAGTCCCTTCTGTGGCTTGGCGCCTGTGGCTCTAGCGGCTAAGGCGCCAGCCACCTATACCTGAGCTGGCGGGTTCAAATCCAGCCTGGGCCCGCCAAATAACAATGACGGCTGCAACCAAAAATTAGCTAGGCATTGTGGTGGGCACCTGTAGTCCCAGCTACTTGGGAGGCGGAGGCAGGAGAATCACTTGAGCCCAGGAGTTGGAGGTTGCTGTGAGCTGTGATGCCATAGTACTGTACCCAGGGTGACAGCTTGAGGCTCTGTCTCGAAAAAAAAAAAAAAAAAAAAAAGAAAAGTCCCTTCTGCTTTAAGAACAGAACAGTGGAAAATCACAGTGATGGTTCTCCGAAGATTTATAAGGATGTGACCAGTTAACTGTTCTTTCATCTATACTGAATACTAGCTAGAGGAAATAGATTTAGATTACATTGGAGAGCTACTGGAATGAAGGGAGAACTTTCTAATGTAAAGAATACATTAACCAGTCCTGTTGATTCAATTTAATAAGCACAGCATCTTGCTTACCTGATGCTCAACCACATGCCATCTCACACTTTGAGATAAGGGAGGGGAGCAGCCCCCATAAAGCCTCCCAGGGCAGATATCTTTCTCTGCTGAGTGCTCTGAGCCTTTCTTCCCACTGAATGAGAACTGTGAGCAGCCCACCTTGGCTTCCTAATGGATTCCATGTAACCTGCAAAGCCTCATGCCCAGAGTGGGCTGGAGAGGGTGCTAGAGGCTTCTGGTCAGCAGTGGGAAGTGGCACTGGCCCTGAGGGCAGAGATGGAGATGAAGACAGAAGGAGTAGGGCCTCAGTAAAGTGGAATGAAGACATGGTGCTCTGGGCATTATGTGGAGGCAAATGGCAATGCAGATACAACAGACCCCAGTATCAACATTTCAGATAATCCCAAATTATTAAAAAGGGTTATGTTATGTCTAGCTGACACCATTAAAGTAAGGTGTGTATAAACTAAAAGAAAAAGTTTTGGCACTTGGAAGAATAAATAAATCCACTTCTAGGTAAAATCATGGTTCTATATAGAATAATTCCTTTCTTATTATTCTAGATAGCACAAACTCTAACAACGTATGTACATATTGACCACAGTCAGCTGGTGTGAGCAGCAGCCTGTGGTCAGGGACAGAGAAGGGATCTTCTGAAGGGTGGGAATGGCCCCTCTACCTTGGGGCCTGACTGCAGAATCTGAGTGCTCTAGTCAGCCTTCAGCTCCAGGGCAATGAAAGCTGGGTCTCCAACCCTGAGGGATGAGCCATCTCCTCAGCCATCTCTGCCCACTCATCACAGTCCACACCCAAGTTTGGTACCTACCACCCACAAAGCCATTCTAGGTAGACCCATGTCTTGCCCACCCTTGAGGTAGGCATGGGTCAGCCTGGGGGTAGCTCAATGTCAGTAGAGTGATACATGTTCTTTATCTCAGCCAGGCCCTACCATGTGGGGTTTGCAGAGCAGCTGCAGAAGTCGGCTACTTCCTCTGAGTCACCGTGAGATCCCAGCTGGATGCCCTATTGGGGAAGCATCCCAAGAACAGAGTAAGCTTGTTCCATTCTTCTTCAATAAACAAAGCAGCTGTTAAGTGATTTATGCTCACTGATAGCTGTTGTCTGTCTTGGAGCACAGCAATCCCTTCAGGCTCTGGAGGCTTCCTGCTCAACCTCTAAGAAAAAGCCACAGTACTCCAGAGAGATGGGAGTGGCAGTGAAGACAGGTCAGGAACATTTCCCCACAGAGAGCACAGCCAAAAGCTGAGACAGCCAAGCATGTTCTGGTCATCTGCCAGGCAGTCGCAGGAGGTGACAGCCATGAGCACCTTTCTTCAGGTTCAGACTCCACACGCAATCCTGTGGTCTGTTTCCTTCACAGGCTAACCTCCCTGTGAGTATCTCAGGCTTCTGTGGCCTGGGCCTGGGCTCTAGGCTTCCAGGTACCCAAGAAAGTGTGTTTACTGCAAAAGAATTTGCCACTGAAATACCTGAACATGCACATGTGTATGGAGGGGGCTGGAAGCACTTGTCCCACTTTGCCAGGAACTGAGTGACCCTATTCATCACATAGGGATCTAGCTTGAATATCACAGTCTCTGCTAGAACTTCTTTGAGTTCTGAAAAGGGCCAAGCTTCATTGGCTTTAAAAACTGCCTGGCTGAGCCAACAGCCTATGAAGGCTAATCTTTAAGGGACCAGAGAGCAGTTTCCTGCTGGAGGCACAGAACTGCAGATGGACAAATTCCCAAGAAACAGAGAAAGAGACACAGTCATGCCAGAAAATTCTAGAATAGGTATGGATGTGGCAGGTACCTACACAGGGAAAACAAAATGCCAATTTTCACTATTCATTCCTCTCTTGAGTCTCAGCAGAGAAAGAGTCTGTGCATCCACACAGGACTCATAATCCTCACAGTGGGAGTGCTGAGACTACAAAGGGTTTAAAAGTACAGGCTCTAGGGGCAGTGCCTGTGGCTCAGTGGGTAGGGCGCAGGCCTCATATACCGAGGGTGGCAGGTTCAAACCCAGCCCCAGCCAAACTGCAACAAAAAATAGCCAGGTATTGTGGTGGGCACCTGTGGTCCCAGCTACTCGGGAGATGGAGGCAAGAGAATCGCCTAAGCCCAAGAACTGGAGGTTGCTGTGAGCTATGTGGTGTCACAGCATTATACTGAGGGTGATAAAGTGAGACTCTGTCTCTTAAAAAAAAAAAGTACAGGCTCTACCCCATAGTCTGAGTTGCTTTGACCAGGAGAAAAGCCCTCACCCCACCTCTCTCCAGCAGACAGCAGTGGACAGTATGGCAGCAGAGACCTGGGAAGGCTCTGCATCTGGGCCATGGGTGGCTTAACTAGGTGGCTAGCGAGAGCTACAGGTGTAGCCTTGTCACAAGGCTTGTTCCCTTGTAGCCTTGTGAAGGGGACACAAAGGGCTCCCTTCAGCTTGAGATAGAGTCTCACTTTGTCACCCATGGTAGAGTCCTGTGGCATCACAGCTCACAGCAACCGCCAACTCTTGGGCTTAGGTGATTCTCTTGCCTAAGCCTCCCAAGTAGCTGGCACTACAGGCATCTGCCACAACGCCTGGCTTTTTTGTTGTTATTGTTGTTGTTGGAGTTGTCATTGTTGTTTAGCAGGCCCAGGCCAGGTTCGAACCTGCCAGCCCTGGTGTATGCTTGAGTTTGCTTCCATGGCCACAGAAACCAGAGAAGTGTGGGATGGGACAGATGACGGATATGGGGAGATTTGTGGGAGGGGATTACTGCCAAAATGCAAAGATGCTAAATGTACCCATGAGGTAGTCTGGCAACTCTTCTCTTTGACATCTATGACAAAAGTGATATTTGTGACCTTGGGGGTTACACATTCAATATTCTGCCAGGGAATCAGTGAGGAGTAGGAATAGCCTGGGCTCTGAAATCTGACAGATCTATCTAAATCCTCATTCAAAAGGACCAAGGAAGGGGAAGGGAGGGGGGAGGTTTGGGTGGAGGGAGGATAATGGGTCGGGCCACATCTATGGTATATTTTTATCTATAATAAAAATAAATAAATAAATAAATCCTCATTCAATCCTTTGTGAAATGGGCAAGGCAGAGTACCGTGGTATCACAGCTCACAGCAACCTCCAGTTCTTGGGCTTAGGCAATTCTCTTGCTTCAGCCTCCTGAGTAGCTGGGACTATAGGCGCCCACCACAACGCCTGGCTATTTTTCTGTTGTTGCTGTTTAGCCAGGGCCAGGTTCAAACCCGCCACCCTTGGTATATGGGGCTGGCGCCCTAATCACTAAGCCACAGGTGCCACCCGGCAATAGTTTCTTTAATGTGATACAAAGAAGCATTGAATCATAAAGAAAAAGATGGATACAGAACAGAGAGGATGATAAATCAAGAAGAAAAACAGAAAACCTGGTAGAAGATTGGGCAAGAAATCAGAAAAGGCCCTCTACTGAAAGGCCAATAAACAGATAAACTCTCATACATTGCTGGTGCATTACATATGATTGAGCAATTTCACTCCTAGGTACATACATACTCAAAAGAAATACACACGTGCACCAAAAGACATGTATGAGCAGAATTATTTATAATAACTCCAAACTGAAACAACTCAAATTGTTGATTTAATTAATACAGATCGGATAACTGATGAATGGACTATAGTAGTGGTTCTCAACCTGTGAGTCACAACCCACAGGAACTATTTTAAAGGGTTGCGGCATTAGGAAGGTTGAAAACCACTGGACTATAGCTAGGTGCAACAGCAAAGAAGAACTCAAATAAACATAATCTTGAAAGAAACAAAGTCAGACACAAAAGAGAATATACTGAATGATTCCATTTATATCAAGTTTGAAGCCAGGCAAAACTAATCCAATCAATAGTATCAGAGATTACAACAGTGGTATCCTTTTGGGAGTAGAGAGGGGCACGTGGGAGGCTCCTGAGGGCTGTAATGTTCCATTTCTTGACCTGGGTATGTTCATTTTCTAATACTGCCCATTTTTGTGGCTTCTATATTTCCTTGCTCTGATCATTTCTGGACTCAGAAAGCTAGCTGAGGGGTTAGTGACTTCTATGAAGGGCTGAGTACCAGGGCTCAGCAGCAGGGAAAACAATGCTAAAGCACTTCATCTATAGGATTATAGGTATAAGCCAGCATGTAATGCCGTATTTTGACATTCAAGATACCATGATTGCTGCTGCATGAAGTGAGGTGATGGGAAAGACGGGTATACAGAGCCATGGCTGTCCCTCCGTGTGGGTGGACAGTGGGGAGACATGCCCTTTGCTGAACACCACCCCTGAGTCCAGAAATGGAAGCAGGAGTTGCGTCTGCATCACGCTGATGCCAAGCAATAGTGGCTGTGACAGAGGACAGTGATGCTCACACCTGTGCTGAGCGCGGCCAACTCCCACACACAGGGTGCAGCTGCAGGGTTGCTCTCATGAGGTCACTTTTGGCACCTCCCTGGCTGCATTGCCTCCAACTCCCCCCAAACCCCTCCTCTCCCATGATTTCCAGTTCCTCTTTCTCCTACATAGGGGTTTCTCCAGGGAACAAGAAAAGCCTTCATTCTGACCTGGCAGTGTGCTCTTTGTAATGAATGGCTTTTAGGTAACGCTGCTGCTTAGCTTGAGGAACTGGCATCAGCTCCAAGGTGAAGACAGAAAGCGTCATTTCTGAAATACTGGGAAGTGTTGATGCTGGTCTGAAGTTGTCAGGGCTGCTGGGAAATATTCCTTCTACTTATTTAGGAAGAAGGAAGAGAAGACAGACAAGCAGGGGAAGAAACAAATAAAACACGGGACTTAATCCAGGAACCCCCTGTTCTCTCTCTCTCCTCCCCAAGTGTGGCAAGCCAGGAAAAGGCAAAACTTGGATCTCTTGCTGCTGAAGATGGCCCCAGCTGCAGGCACTATGATCCACCACTGCATATGTCCTGAAGCTACTCCTCCTGTGAGCATACCTCCAGGGTCCAGATGCAGGCCAGGTTGCAGGCAACTTTGGCCTTGGCTCAAGGACTTCCATCAGCAAGCCTTGCTCAAAACTAGGCCGCAATCTGAGACTCTCCCTACCCAGTCCCCCTTCCTTCCCCAGCTCCTTCATAGGGGTTAGACTTTTGTCAAGATCAAAAGGCTCTCTGCCTCCTCCTGCTTGCTCCCCTCTCACCCTTCACACATCTCTTAGCATCGAGCCCTGCCTTGGCATCTGCTTTAGCAGGCCTGAACTGACGCAAGAGGGGCTAGAGTGGTTCTGAGAAGAAAGGCAGAAAGGTTGAGTATGGTGGTAACTCACTACCTGGGAGGCACAGGGGGACACTCTTCTGAGTGGGATGTGGGCATGGACAGGCCCTGCACAAAGCAGTAGCCTAAATGCTCGAACACTCACAGTACGAGGACTATGGAGGGGGCTGCATGTTTTAAGGTGAATACTGCTCTACAGAGGCCCCCGGCAAACTGGGGGCTCCTAAAAGCAGCAAAAGGCCCAGTGTGGGAGCAGAGTGCCTCTTTGGCCCAGGCTTCCCTAGTGAGGCAACCAATGTCCTCACGCTGCAGGATGCAGAGGTCGATCCCCTTTAGGGGATCCCTACCTCCTCGCCAGGCCCATAGCTAGGGTCAAATGCCAGTCTAGTCCAGCTGGGCCTGATAAGGAAAGAAAAAGACAATATGCTGAAGGAGTGAGAAGAATTAGCTGGCAAGATTTAAGGGGCTTGAGCCGAGAAACAAGGCTGGATAAGCAAGAAGTCATTGATTCAAGGGCATTTTCTTGGAATGCAGGATTTAACACCCAGTCGAAGATTCTAGGGGACGGGGCCTTAGAAGCCTGGAGAAAGTGACATCCCAGGCCGTGTGAGGGTTAAGCCTGCACTGCCCTGGCAGACAGCAGAGAAAAGGCTGAAGAGGCTGAGAGAAGGGTCATGCGGGGACAAACATCTTCTTTGAGTCTAGGAAATTCAGCAGAGAGAGGCCTAGGTTCTGTGAGGGGTATCCATAGTGACCCCTTTACCAAAGTCATAAGAAGCCTGCTGGTGAGAGGGATGCCGACATGGTAAGAAGATCAGTGGTGGGTCTCCTCTGCAGGACAGAGAGGACAGCAAGAGAAGGTGTCATGAGAGCTAGGTGCACTGACACCCATGAGGATGATGGAGCCTGAGGGGGCAGAGGCTGGACAACACAGCAAAGGTTCCACTGAACTGCCAGTGATGCCTGCTGCTAGGCTCCTTGGGCTCTGTACACCCAGGGACCAGCTAAAGTAAGGGAGGAGTCATAGGGGAGAGGTGAATAACAGCCAGGAGGAACCCAGTGGACCTTCCTTGCCCCAGTGTGACCGTGAACAGACACAGACACATATGTCGACACTGGCTGGCAGAGAATATGAGAGTCATGAGCTCAGAAACCTCAGCAATGAATGTGTGGGTCACACTACTAGACAACTGTTGAGACCGCCGCAGTAACAGCTGAGCATGAGAAGAACTTAGCATGGGCAATGCAGGAGGGGAGGATGGGCCAGATGGGGCTCTGAGGCTTGCTACACCAACAGAGGTGGTAGTCTGTCCCACAGACTTTTCTTTTCATTCTTTCTTTTCTTTTTTTTTAAGGCAGGGTCTCACTCTCTCTCCCAGGCTGGAGTACAGCGGCATCAATGGCATCATCATAGCTCACAGCAACTGTAAACTCCTGGGTGCAAGTGATCCTCTTATCTCAGCCTTCCGAGTAGCTGAGACTACAGGTGAGGGTCACCACATCTGGCTAATTTTTCTGCTTTTGGTAGAGATGGGGACTCGCTATGTTGCTCAGGCTGGTCTTGAATTCCTGGCCTGAAGTGATCCTCCTGCCTTATCTTCCCAAAGTGTTAGGATTATAGGCGTGAGCCAGCGACCAGTTAACTATCTTTTCTAAGCATCTCCTAAGGAAGAAAGGCCACAGTAAAGGAAAAATAGGCCTGTGCAGTGCAAGGAGTGGGTCAGGGGCACCAAGAGAAGCCCCCCCCCCAGTTCAGTCCTCCTGTGGGGGCTTAAGTGACAAATAGCAGCTGCTGGCCCTCCGCTCCCAGGCATAGGGTGGTGAGGGACCTATGGAAGTCTCATGGGATTTAATTCTGGCCGCTGCAAGCTGAGGCCTACCCAGCCAGCCCACTGCCCTTGGCCCTCTCTTTCCTGAGGACCAGGCAAGACCCACCTGTGTACCCTCCCCTCACCCTCCACAGACCTTTCCCGAAATCTGTCTCTCATACGTTAACCCTGCTGGGAGTCCACTTGACCAGAACTATCCCATCACATCCTCCATGATGAACACAGACGAGTAGAAAGAGAAGCCAAGCATCCTGATCTCTGCTGGGATCTGTGGCATGGTGGCAGGCCCCCAGGTCCAGAAAGAACTATGTGCTCAGGGGCTGGGGAAAATAATCCAGATGGGCTTACAGGGTCCAAGCACTGGCTGGTGCCAGGCAGGCCAGTGACTTGAGCTACCAGGTGCCCATGGGCTAGGGAAAGGACATGCAGCCGGTGCAGAACTACCTTGTTCTCTGGAAGGCTGTGGTGGTGCCACCCCCAGAGCAGGCTTATGAATGTGGCAGATGCTCAATTGAGGGAAATCACCCCCCAGGACAGCTTGCTCTCATACCTCTAGAGGCTGGCTAGCAGTTTTGATGATACATGTTTCAAGGCGCCAAAATGAGTCAGTTAGCCAGGCAGGGAAAATAGGAAAGATTTCATTTTATTAGGTTAGTCAACTAACCTGTGCCAAGAGTAAGAAGGAGCTAGAGGAGCCAGCTGTGAATATCAAGAGGGATTCTGGAGAGTTTACAGGGACAACTGATCAGCTAGCAGTGCTGGCCTTCCTGGACCACAGCGAGGGACAACTACCAACAGGGAAGAGGAGAGGGCACCCCAAAGCTAGAGCCACTAAGGCAAATACTTGGGCAACTACACCCAGAGACTGTGAAGTCATTATAGTTTACACAGCCACACCACACACGTCACTTCATTCCATCTTCCTACAGCCCTGGGATGTATCAGAGTCTTCATGCTTCAAGTGGATAAGCTACACCACTGAGTGGACAGTGATCTGCCATGGAGCACGACTAGCTGCATTTAGACTTCTGATGACAAGTCAGAAGCTACCTACCCAATAAGGGGCCCACAGGCACTTGGAAGTCCCAGCATTTCTCATACAGAGCTTCTCAAAGAGCTGGAAGAGGCTGCAGTGGGCACTCCCTCCAGCCTCACGCGGTGGGGAAGGCAGGTGGTGTGGAGGCACAGGCATTTGGAAATGCCTGACCTGAGCACAAGCCATGCCCTGCTCTCGACACTTTATTTTCACAGTGTTACAGGTTAATGTCTCAGATTTTCAATCTTTTTTTCTTAGTTTGTAAAACTGAAAATAATAACCTTCTTGAATGGTTTTATAACAAAAAATAACTGGAGTCAGCCCCTAGTCCAGTGCTGGTGGGCATTCAGAAGGCAGTAGCTCCTGCTACGATTATATTACATGGATCACAACTCTAGATGTCATGGACAAAAGCACATACAGCCTTGCAAAGTTAGCTTCTACACATTAGTTTGACATATTTACTGCTCTTCATAATTATTACTATGCCTCACTGTCCAGAAAAAAATGGTAGGCAGTTGATGTCAATGACTATTATTTCTACTGTATTTACAGAGTTAAACCAAATTTGTACAGCTTTGTGGAACAGAGGTTCCACATTTTGGTTCTTCAGAATTCATAACTATCCACAGAGACAGTTTTCCCTGATATCGTTATATGATTTAATCCTCATCATAATCCCATAACAAATGAAAAGACAAAGTTGGAAAGAGATTTGACTCCCCAGTAGCCAATCTCCCTAAACAATGAAAGTAGGTCCCTGCCTTCCTGTCATCAAGCATTATTTGCCAGGTACCGGGGTACTAAAATGAACAAATCAGGGCCCTGACTATAAAAGCACCCAGCCTAGCAGAGGAAGCCAACAAGGAGAAGACTGAAATGCTGACAAGAGGATGGGCAGGCGTGGTACAGGGTCACGGGCAGGCACCCCTGGTCCAGCTCTGGTAATGCCTGGGAGGGTATGGAATGGCTTCCCAGAAGAGAAGGAAAGTAGGTGGGTAGAAAGAGAAGTAGGGGTTACTCAGATGGGCGGACAGGGGGCAGTGGGAAGAGAGGTAGATGTTCTAGAAGCAGGAAATGGCATGGTCATACAGAGACATGTGAGCCCAGGAGGCTCGAGGTGGCCTGGGTAGGGATGTGTGGGTGCTGGATAGGCAGGGCTGGGTGACCGCACTACCTTGAGGGTGAGGGGTGCCTTGTTCCTCTGCTAGCCTGTGGCGTCTGATGGCAGCATCAGCTTAATTGAGTTCAGGAGCCCCAGGACCCAGGACTAGACCGGCACACAGCAGAAACTCTCTATAGGTTTGTTGAATGAGTGAGTGGTCAGACCTGCATTTTAACAAGTTTACTCAGACAGCTGGTTCAGACAAGATGGCAGACTAAACTGACGTGGATCTCCTTCCCAACACAGAGAAGTGATAGATAAAATATACCAAAAGAACAATTTAAATATATAATTGAGCTCAAAAGAATAAAGATAAAATTCCCAGATGTTTGAAACAAAAAGGAAATTAAGTTAGAGCTGTAGTCTTTATCATGACAACTAGGGATTGGGAATATCAGACTTTGATATAGTTATCAGAGCTGAGATTTTAATATCCACGGGAGGCTGAAGACCTGAACTGAGACCTTCCCCAATGAAGCCAGGATTCAAGGGGGCTAATGGTCTTTGATCAGGGAACAAGGAAGACCTCTCTTATAGCTCAGAGAAATCTCTGAGCGGCAAAGAGTGAAGGCATCTCCCATGAGAAGTGGAGGCCCCAAGCCTACATCACATACGTGGTGTGAAGTCTGAATGTGCAATACCCAGGTGTTGGGACTCCTAAGCCAAGGTTATTGACATTTATACTAGTAGGACCCATGGAACTTCCAGGGCAGGGTCCTGGCAGAACAATGCAAAGGTGATGGAGGAACACATCCACAACCCATGGTGTGTGAAACTCCCACAGTAAAGACAATCCCTGCTTAAGACTCCTTATGACAAAAAAAAAAAATAACAAGTTGTGTAAGGAAATGAACCACATAAAGGTAAGTCAATAGACACAAGAAATGGGAGGATTGGTACTCTTAGAATTAGAGCTAGAAAGCATTGAACAACTTGAAAGATTATAACATAGACATAATCGGCTTGGCGCCCGTAGCACAGTGGTTACAGAGCCAGCCACATACACTGAGGGTGGGGAGTTTGAATCCAGCCTGGGCCAGCTAAACAACTGCAACAACAACAAAAATAAATAAATAAAATAAAATAGATATAATCAAAATGCTTAGAGACATGAAAAGAAAGGATAGTTATTATAATAAAAGACTAGGACACTAAAAAAAAAAAAAAAAAGTAACAGGCTGATTTTTAAAAAGCACCAAACAGTACTTCTGAAAATTAAAAAAAAAAAAGGAACTGCTCATATTGGGAAGTTATTTTAAACAGCACATTACAAACTGCTACAAGGAAATGAAAGTGACAGACCCTTTTAGGAAGTTTCCTAGAATGCAGCACTTGCAGATGGATAGAAAAAAGAGAAGAAAGATGAAATAAGATGGTAGGTTTCTAACAGGAGTTCTAGAAGGAGAGAATCAAGAGATAACAAACAAAAAATTCTAAATGAGAAGAATTACACGGCGTCCTAAACAATATAAAATACAAATGAATCCACTCAGATACAACTGAGTGAAACTGTAGAACACTAAAACAAAAATAAGGTCTCAAAAGCAACCAGAATGAAAAGACATACCAAGCTCACTGAGGCTGCAGAGAGGAAAGACGGGAGGTCAAGCAGCTAAATGCAGAGAGGACAGATTGTTCAGGAGCTCCACGGGTCTGGCAGTGAGGAGGGAGGTAGCAGTGGAGATGGAAAGTCTTCTGGACTAGTCATCTGTGAAGGTCACCACCACCTGCACCAGAGGTGTCCAACCTGCAGCTGATTTTGTAAGGACTTTTTTTTGCTTATCTGTGGTGGTCAGGTATTATAAAAAGTATAAGCTCAAGACAACATTTATTCTTCCAATGTATGGCAAAGGGTGGGGTGGGGGGGAGAAAAGGTCGGACATCCTGGAATTCGACATAATTCAGAAACTGTCACTTTATTTATTATTACCACCACAGTGCTCAGTTCTTACCACTGCCAAAGCGCACATCATCCCAGAGGGGGCGGGAGTTATTTTGCTACTTACACAAACCCCTTGAGGACATGAACTGGGTCTAATTTATCCCTGCTTTCCTAGTATCTAGCACAAAACATTGTATAGAGCAGAGACTTAGCAAATGTTTAACTGAACTCTCATAAATCACTTATTTGCTCTCCTAGGCCTTGTTCCTTGCCCTATGAAGAGAGTACCAAATATCAATTTGAGAAAAATTACTCTCTTTGATTTATCAAATTTAATATTAAAGATAGACAAAGTTTTTTGCAACAGAGAAAAACAAGGTGGTCTTTGGGTCTTTGGGTGGTGAGTGGTGGTATCTGTTGGCAAGGTGAGGTCTCATATCTCTTAGATGCAGATTTGAATAGCTTTGGGGAAGCTGACAGAATATTTTGGGGACGAGAGATTTACCAATTTAATTCGAGGCACCATAGGGTAGTTTCTCTCTTTCTAATGACTTCAGGGCTTTAAGAACATTTACCTGAGAGTTGTGCTTCTAGTCCAAGAAGAGACAGGGTCCAAGTCTCATCCAAAATGGACCAGTCTCAGGGCCTGTCTTACCTGGAGCCCAGAGGCAGAGATTAGCCCTTTTACATAGAAGAACAGGATGACCTAGAGCCAAGGATCAAGGCTACCAGGATGTTTTAAGGAAGCTGATCAGAGAGTCCAGGGAATACAAAAGCAGAGTGCCCATTTGAAAGGAAAGGAACTGCCCAACAGCCTCAGCACTTACTCAGAAGAACTTTTTTTGCTGACAGATTGAATTTGGTAAACAGAGATGAATAATGAAATGATCACAAATTATACTGCAGGGGATACCCTGAAGAGAAGAGTAATATTTTTCAATAATTAATTGCACCAAACTAGTATTCAAGCCAGTTTCTCTAACATGTAGAATCTCATCTCTCTGCTGTTACTGTCGTCATGTTACTTGGCCCGAGACAACAAACATGGGCTCCCTAAGGTCTGGGCTGAATATCCTCATTTCCAAAATGCCACTATTACACCAATATTTGGACCAGGCATTCTAGAGGAAATGGTGCTACAAGGGAACCAAGGAATTCAGAGCAGAGCCTGGGAAGAGACGTCATGGTCAAGCTCATGGGGTCTTCCACGTTTTACTTCACAATTCGTAAGTGGGGAGAGGAGTCTGCCTTTGAGCAGAGAGCATCAGGTAAACTAAGGGCTGCCAGGGGCACGTGCACCAGCCTGTTCCCTAATCAACACACTGCTAGCTGTAGTCCTGCTGGTTAGGAAAACAGAAGGAAGTCACGAGCTAATGATCTGTTTGGGAAAGAAAGGCAGCCAACACTTCCCGTGGACACTCTATATGTCAGGCTGGTGGTGATGGACTTTAAAGTGACGTCCCTGCTCAGCGCCTATGGCTTAAGCAGCTAAGGCGCCAGCCACATACACCTGAGCTGGAGGGTTCGAATCCAGCCTGGGCCCACCACACAACAATGACGGCTGCAACCAAAAAATAGCTGGGCATTGTGGCAGGTGCCTGTAGTCCCAGCTGCTTGGGAGGTGGAGGCAGGAGAATCACTTGAACCCAGGAGTTGGAGGTTGCTGTGAGCTGTGATGCTACAGCACTCTACCCAGGGTGACAGCTTGAGGCTCTGTCTCAAAACAAACAAACAAACAAACAAACAAAAAAACATGACTTCCCTACCACAGAGGTACAATTAGTCCCATTGTTTTGAACATAGGAAGAAACCTGAGGCTCAGAGACATTAGAAAAGTTATCGAAGGATTGAGAAGGAACCCCAA
This sequence comes from Loris lydekkerianus, assembly GCA_963574355.1. Lineage (NCBI taxonomy): Eukaryota > Metazoa > Chordata > Mammalia > Primates > Lorisidae > Loris > Loris lydekkerianus. The sequence goes on from CAUYPK010109361.1 coordinate 105,529, forward strand.
GACTGACTTGAAGATGAACAAGAGAGAGTCAGAAAGAGAGTCACTGAGGCATTTGATTTCCCTAATTGTCTAGATCATGACTGTTAAATGCTTTCTTTGACAGGTCTTTGGGAGCAAAAAATTATCTATATTTATAACCCTTACATTTTCTTCCTACATTGCTTGCTCTGATTATGTGCTACAGATAGACCAAGACACAGAGCTAAGCTATTTTCTCTTCTCACATTCAAAGGCAACCTAAGTTGTTGGCATTAAACATCTGCATGGCTAAGACATGAACTTAAAGAGCCAGTGTCCTTCTCCCACTGAAGAAAAACTCAGCAACCTTTTTTCCACAGAGCAGAGTCAAGTCAGAATTGGTGTTAAAGAACACTCAGTCAATCTTTCCTATGACTAATTTGCTAGGAACCAGGGGTGCACAATAGCTCACTATAGCATCCTCAGATAATTTATACAGATAAATTACAAAGCATAACAATAATGCATTGAATGGAGATTTGGTCATGAGGGCTCCCGGTAACCTATCTTCTACCCAAAACAGAGCAAGAGTTCTTGAGGAAGATATGAGCTTCTCTTCTGGAAGATAATGTGCAGTTCTACTGGCACGTGCCTATTTGTTTCCTTTCACTGGGTAAAGTTATATAGCCTGGACATTTAAATAATGAAGTCTGAGTCCACTGTACTTGAGTCGTAGTTAAGACTGCCTTTGACATTGACTGGGGTTTCTAAGAATAGCAACTTGGGACAATTGTCCTCGTCTGTTCTCTCCCCAGAGTAAACATGGTGATGCTGACTGCTTCTCATCACTGTGGCTAGTCATCTTGAGTGAGTTACTTTAGTTCCCTAGTGCCTGAGTTTCTGCCAATAAAAGAACACAGCTCAAGGTGTAATGAGGATGAAATGGGATTGAGGATGAAACGTCACGTCCCCAGTACTCTACCTAAACCACAGAGTGCTCTGTGGCAGCTGCCATCATTATCACTATTGTCATCATCACTATCGGGGCACATTTCCTGTGCCTCATTTACCACTATTTTCACTATCTTACAAACAAAAATACGTAGTCAAGGAGGCAGTCTTGACGAAGAAAGGAGGTGCTATAAAATTGTCAGGTGTTACCTTTCCAATGAGGTCACCATCCCACCCCCCTCCCCCAGAGACAGGGTCTCACTATATTGCTCAGACTGGATTTGAACTCCTGGGCTCAAATGATCCACCTGCCTCAGCTTCCTTAGTAGCTGGGACCACAGGTGTATGCCACCATGTCTGGCTAAGACCACCAATTTAAAGATGTTTAAGTACCCAGAAATCTCCCAACTATAAAATTCACAAGTTAGACAATGGTAGCAAACCCAGAAACGTAAGTATAGTTAGATAGTGATTAGAGAACTGTTACAAAAATCAAAGTCACACAAGGAATAAAAGGAGCAAGTATATTACTGGGGGCCTGGGGAGGGAGGGCAAGAGGATAGCTGGGCCTGGAAAGGAAGGGCTGCTGCAGAATTAACTTCTAACACATCACAGCTTCTCCTGGGCAAATGCTCCAAGTATACCTAGTAGCAAAAAGTGTGATTTCTGTCCTGACAATTCCTTAGCAAGGAATGCCCAGTGTCAGAAAGCCCATAGGTGCCACTGGTGCACAAAACCTGAGGTGACATTCTCCCCTACTGGGTGGCTTACTTGTTGCTGTCGCGGTACTCATAGATATGACATCCTTGAGGCAATCCAGTCTCATGGTCCAGAGTAAAGGCAAGCTTTAGCTGAATAAAGAGAGAAGAAAAAGGCAAGTTTTAGGCAGCATCCTCTATTCACTGTGACAGCTGAAATGAAAAAAAGAAAAAAAATCAAGCAAAGTCACATTCCTCCCAATGTGTCTGAAGAACCTGAGCCTGCCATCTCTGGAAAGAGCCCACACCTCACAGGGACCTTGTCATTGAGGAGGATTGTTCGTAGGACTCTACTTGTTCGTTCTGCTTGCAAACAATATATTTATTAAGTATTTTGGGCTAGTACTTTGGGCTACACTTGAGCTAGCAGAGGGAAAACAGTGATGCAGCAGAGAGCGGCCCTTTCATGGGTCATAGGGTCTAGTGGAGAAGATTACAATCAAATAACGACCACAGTGAATATGTATATATGGGTAAAGTTCCAAATTAAATAGAGGTTCTCTGAAGCAAGAAAAAAGTCCATACGGTCTATGAAAATAAATAACTTGCTTTGGCTAACCTAACCAGAAAAAAAAGAGTAAAATCTAATTTCATCAATCAGAAATGACAAAGACAAAATAACAATAGACTCCCCAGAAATTAAGAAATATCCTTTATGAATATTATAAGAAACTTTATTCTCAGAAATATGAAAATCTGAAGGAAATTGACCAATATTGGAAGCACGGCACCTTCCAAGACTTAGCCAGAATCAAGTGGAAATGTTGAACAGGCCAATATCAAGTTCTGAAATAGCATCAACCATACAAAACCTCCCTAAAAAGAAAAGCCCGGGACCAGATGGCTTCATGTCAGAATTCTGCCAAACCTTTAAAGAGGAACTAGTACCTATATTACTAAACCTGTTCCAAAATATAGAAAAAGAAGGAAGACTACCAAACATGTTCTATGAAGCAAACATCACCCTGATCCCCAAACCAGGAAAAGATACAAGAAAAGAAAATTATAGACAAATATCACTAATGAATATAGATGCAAAAATATTCAACAAGATCCTAACAAACAGAATCCAGCAACACATCACACAAATTATACATCGTGACCAAATCAGTTTTATCCCAGGGTCTGAAGGCTGGTTCAATATACATAAATCTATAAGTATAATTCAGCACATAAACAAATTAAAAAACAAAGACCATATGATTCTCTCAATTGATGCAGAAAAAGCTTTTGATAATATCCAGCATCCCTTCATGATTAGAACACTTAAGAAAATTGGTATAGAAGAGACATTTCTTAAACTGATAAAGGCCATCTACAGCAAACTCACAGCCAATATCGTATTGAATGGAGTTAAATTTAAGTCATTTCCACTCAGATCAGGAACCAGACAAGGCTGCCCATTATCTCCACTGCTCTTTAACATTGCAATGGAAGTTTTAGCCATCACAACTAGGGAAGAAAAGGTGCTCAAGGGTATCCACATAGGGTCAGAAGAGAGGAAACTTTAGCTCTTCGCAGATGATATGATTGTAAATCTGGAAAACACCAGG
>CAUYPK010109364.1:0-30795 GCA_963574355.1 Loris lydekkerianus
AGTCCCAGCTACTCGGGAGGCTGAGGCAAGAGAATCGCTTAAGCCCAGGAGCTGGAGGTTGCTGTGAGCTGTGTGATGCCACGGCACTCTACCAAAGGGCCGTAAAGTGAGACTCTGTCTCTATAAAAACAAAAACAAAAAAATAAACAATCAATACCATTCATTTATGTAACTTTTTTTTTGAGTCAGAATCTCATTCTATTGCCCATGCTAGAGTGCCATGGCCTCAGCCTAGCTCACAACAACCTCAGACTTCTAAGTTCAGGGGATCCTCCTACCTCAGCTTCCTGAGTAGGCTGAGGTGTCTGCCACATTGCCTGGTTAATTTTTTTTTTTTAGTAGAGAGGGAGTCTGACTTTGCTCTCAAACTCCCAATGTGATGGGATCCTCCTGCCTTGGCCTCCCAGAGTGTTAGTATTAGAGGGATGAACCACTGTGCCCAGCCATTTGTGTAACTTTTGATAGTGTTTAAAGCACCCTGTCATGGCTCGGCGCCTGTGGTTTAGTGAGTAGGGCACCAGCCACGTACACCAAGGCTGGTGGGTTTGAGCCCAGCCTGGGCCTGCTAATCAATAATGACAACAGCTACTTGGGAGGCTGAGGCAAGAGAATCACTTAAGCCTAAGGGTTTCAGGTTGCTGTGAGTTGTGACACCACAGCACTCTACTGAGGGCAACATAATGATACTCTGTCTCAATTTAAAAAAAAAAAAAAAAGCAACCTATCATAATAATGTCATCAAACTTATGGGACTGCTAACTTGCACAAAGATAACAGGATTACTGTAGGATTTTTTAATCCCACAGAGGCATATAGTTTTCCAAACTTATTTGGTCTCAGAAATCTTTTATTTTCTTTCTTTCTTTTTTTTTTGAGACAGGTCTCACTTTGTTGCCCCCCGTAGAGAGAGTGCTATGGCATCACAGCTCACAGCAACCTTCAACTCCTGGGCTTAAGTGATTCTCTTGCCTCAGCCTCTCAAGTAGCTGGGACTACAGGCACCCACCACAGCACCAAGCTATTTTTTAGTTGCAGTTGTCATTGTTGTTTGGCAGGCCCAGGCTGGGTTGGAACCCACCAGCTCAGGTATTGTGGCTGGTGCCCCCTGAGCTAGAGGCGCGGAGCCCAGAAATCTTTTCTTAAGAAGGAATAGAGGGCGGTGCCTGTGGCTCAACAGAGTAGGACGCCAACCCCATATGCTGGAGGTGGTAGGTTCAAACCCAGCCCTGGCCAAAAACTGCAAAAAAAAAAAAAAAAAAAAAGGAATAGTCTCACAGACATGCTTCACCCAGTATGATGAATGATGAATTTATACTTCATAAATGATTGCTGACTGATAATTCCTACTTAAGAGACTGAATACCTTATGGGAAGTTTCTAATTTTATATAGATCTGTCTTGATATGTGAGGGGAAGAGAATAAGGGGGAGGGGTATAAAAAATACTCTTTGAGTGACATTAGCCTCATAAATAACTATGAGCCAGTGTACTCAGAAGGTGGGGGCTTCTATTGAAAGAAGGTAGAACAGCTATTCCAGACAACTGAGATTTGCAAGAGTATTTTAAAACACATTGGGAGGTAAACTCAGATGTAAACAGCCTTTTTAAGAGTGAATGATGTCAAGCAGACATTAGTTCTTTTTGTTATTCAGTGCTTCCTGTCCCTGAATTACAGTCCTATTTGTCAAGCATCAATAAAATGCCAAAGCACAAACCACATACAATAAAATGATGTTTAAAAATCTACTGGTTATCTGTGGACCTCGTTTATACAAGTGACTGGAAATCCCTAGTACTTTGGATTATTTTAAAAATTTGGACTATTGTTACCATTCTGCTTAGATTGTATCTTGTGTTATTGAAAGAGAACTGGCCGTGATTCAGAAACTCTGGTAAGACAGCCAAGATGGGGAAACCTGCAGTTCCTAAGAATAGAAGTTACTGTTTATAATAATACTGTACTCTGTGTTTGAGGGGGGAAAACAACTTATCACTGATCAACTAATCCACAAGGGATCATTATGATGAAACCCAGGCATAGAGATACATGCCCCCCCCATCCCCCTTCTGTAGGCAGGGAAGATAGGTAGGAGCCATATTCATCAGATACCTTCAGATGCAAGTGAAAGAAGCCCAAGTGGAAAGCCTAATAGTAAAAACAAATGGAGGAGGAGGGGTTTGGTTCACCAAACTGGAAATGCAAAGTCCTAATTTCAGGTCTACAGATGATGTCATCATCCTTCCCTCCAACCCCATTCTTTCCTTCTCTCTCTGTCCATTCAACTCAGCATTTCTTCCTTCAGCCTCTTTTTTTTTTTTTTTTTTTTTTTTCAGACAGAGTCTTGCTCTGTTGCCACAGCTAGAATGCAGTGGCATCATCATAGCTCACTGCAACCTCATACTCCTAAACTTAAGGATCCTTCTGCCTCAGCCTCCTAAGTAGCTGGGACTACAGATGTCTGCCACCAAGCCAGCTGATTCATCTTTTTAATTATTGAATTATTGTTATTATTATTCTTTTGAGACAGAGCTTCATTATATCTCCCTCAGTAGAGTGCCGTGGCATTGTTACAGCTCACAGCAACCTCAAACTCTTGGGCTTAAGCAATTCTCTTGCCTCAGCCTCCCAAGTAGCTGGGACTACAGGCGCCTGCCACAATGCTGTTGTTTAGCAGGCTGGGTTCGAACCCACTAGTCCCGGTGTATGTGGTTGGTTCCCTAACCACTGAGCTACGGGCGCTGAGCCTATTACTTTAGTTTTTTAAACAGAGTCTTGCTTTGTTGCCCAGGCTAGAGTGCCATTGCCTCAGCCTAGCTCACAGCAACATTAAAATCCTGGGCTCAAGCAAGCCTCTTGCCTCAGCCTCCCAGAGTGCTGGAGTCATAGGAGTTAGCCCTGTCATACTCTCCAGGCAGCCAGGGAAGATAGGTCCAAAGAAAATTCCTTTCCCATATCATGAACGTAAGGATGGAACAAATTCTGCTATCAGAAGGTGTGGGAGAAAAATAGTCTGGGCAGCACAACAACAATAGCAATTGTCCACCACAATTACTTATTAGAATAACAAGTTATTAGTTCTTCAGTCTGTCAAGGCCACAGAAGTGAGGTTCATGGGGGGAAAGTACCCTTTCACTCTCAGAAGCCTTGGGATTCACTGAATTCCAGAACACTCTAGCTCAGTCTGGGACTATTCTCTTATTCTTCTGAATTTTCACAGTTTTTTTTTTTTTTTTTTAGAGTGTCATGGCATCACAGCCCAACTCCTGGGCTTAAGCGATTCTCCTGCCTCCGCCTCCCAAGTAGCTGGGACTACAAGGCTACCACCACAATGCCCAGCTATTTTTTGGTTGCAGCCATCATTATTGTTTGGTGGGTGGGCCCAGGGGGATTTGAACCTGCCAGCTCAGGTGTATGTGGCTGGCGCCTTAGCCACTTGAGCCATAGGCGCCGAGCCTGAACTTTCACAGTTTTAAATATTCAGAGACATGATGACTGCTACGATGCTGGTTGATTTTCATACCAGACACTTTAACCCATCGTTTCTATGAATCCATAGAATTTGCTAAATGAAAACAGAACCTATCTCTTGCCAAACTGTGATATCTGCAAAGTATATATTCTGTTTTCCAAAACCTTTTCCAAACTCCTTAGGTTCACCCACATGTTTACAGAAACCCAGTCCTATCTCCCTTTATTATCATACACACAGACACACATAAAATAAAAGAGAAAAGATTTGAGCATCAGCAGTCACATTGTAATTAAAACTTAGTGGATTATTAATTTCCAGATTTTCTTTTCCTTTTTGTTTGCAGTCCACCAAGCTAAGACTTTATGCAGCATTTGTGCTTCTCTCAATTGTCAAACATTTATTGAAAACAAACATTTGGGCAGGGCACAGTGACTCACGCCTATAATCCCAGAACGCTGGGAGCCCAAGACGGGTGGATTGCTTGAGTTCACAGGTTTGAGACCAGCCTGCGCAAGGGCAAGACCCCATTTCTAAAAATATCCAGATGTTATGGCAGGTGCCTGCAGTCCCAGCTACCCAGTCTCGGCTGAGGCAAGAGAATCACTTAAGCCTAAGAGTTTGAGGTTGCTGTGAACTATGTCCCATGGCACTTTACCGAGGGCAAAAAGGGTTGCAGAAGAAGCCCCACCTGTCCCTTCAAGTCATCCCCTGTCTACCCATCCCTCACTCACAATACTTACAGATGCCAAGGAAGAGCATTCTCCCACAACCTAAGACAACAGAATGAGTTTTTATTTTCTTCTAGCTTTTATTTGTTCATTCATTCATTAATTGATTCATTAATTCATTCAAAGAGTATCCAGTGACTACTTACAATGTTCATGCTTACTCTACACTTTCCCCTCCCTGGGCTCTTGCAGCTCCACAATGAACAATGCAGAACTTCTTTTTATTTTATTTTATTTTATTTTTTATTTTTTGAGACACGGTCTCACATTGTTGCCCTCAGTAGAGTGCTGAGGTGTCACAGCTCACAGCAACTTCCAGCTCTTGGGCTTAGACAATTCTCTTGCCTCAGCCTCCCGAGTAGCTGGAACTACAGGTGTCTGCCACAACGCCCGGCTATTTTTTGTTGCAGTTTGGCCGGGGCCAGGTTTGAACCCGCCACCCTCGGTATATGGGGCCAGGGCCCTACTTGCTGAACCACAGGTGCCACCCTATTTTTTTTTTTTTTTTTGAGACAGAGTCTCACGCTGTCGTCCTGGGTAGAATGTTGTGGCATCATAGCTCACAGCAACCTCCAATTTTTGGGCTCCAGCAATCCTCTTGCCTCAGTTTTTCTAGTTTTAGAAGAGACAGGGTCTCACTTTTGCTTAGGCTGCTCTCAAACTCATCAACTCAAGCAATCCAACCACCTTGGCCTCCCAGAGTGCTAGGATTACAGGCCACCGCACCTAGCCCCAGCCCAGAACTTCTATTGCCTTAAGTGCAACACTGCTCAGATATGGAAAGCAATAGGCTGGGAAAGAGAAAAAAGGACTGGATCTAAGTAAAGTCTAGGAAACCCCAGACAAAGAAAGGGGACCCAGGTTGTCAGAGTCAGGCCTTTATTACTATAGAATAATAGTGTTTTTCCTTTCTCTCTCTCTCTTTTTTTTTTTGAGGCAGAGTCTCACTATGTCACCCTCGGTAGAGTGCTGTGGTGTCAGAGCTCACAGCAACCTCCAACTCATGGGCTTCAGACATTATCTTGCCTCAGACTCCCAAGTAGCTGGGACTGATTACAGGCCCCCAGCCACAATGCTTGGCTTTTTTTTTTTTTTTTTTTTTTTTGAGACAGAGTCTCACTTTATTGCCCTCAGTAGAGTGCTATGGCGTCACACAGCTCACAGCAACCTCCAGCTTCTGGGCTTAGGTGATTCTCTTGCCTCAGCCTCCCAAGTAGCTGGGACTATAGGCACCCACCACAACGCCTGGCTATTTTATGTTGTAGTTTGGCTGGGGCTGAGTTTGAACCCACCACCCTCGGTATATGGAGCCAGCACCCTACTCACTAAGCCACAGGCGCCACCCACTTGGCTATTTTTTGGTTGCAGTTGTCATTGTTGTTTAGCTGGCCCAAGCTGGGTCCCAACCTACCAGCCTCAGTGTATGTGGCTGGTGCTGTAACCACTATGCTATGGGTGCTGAGCCGTGATTTTCTTATTTATTTATTTGAGGCAGAGTCTCATTTTGATACCCTTGGCAGAGTGCCGTGGAGTCATAGCTTACAGCAACCTCAAACTCTTGAGCTCAAGGGATCCTCTTGCCTCAGCCTCCCAAACAGCTGGGAGGGATTATAGGTGTCCACCACAATGCCTGGCTAATTTTTCTGGGTTTTGTTTTTGTTTTTTTGTTTTTTTGCAGTTTTTATGGTTTTATTTAAACACAAATAGAATCTGCACATGAGCTGTCTATTCATTTTCTTCACTGTGCAGCCGGGCATTGGGATTGGTGACTCTGATGGCCAGCTAGCCTGCTCTTTACACAATGGCTTCGCAGTTCTTGGAGGAAATGTTGTGAGCAATCTCCACACAGTAAGATTTGTTGCATGTAGCAGCACTTCCAGCTCCTTGATGTTGTGGATGAGGAACTTCTGGAAACTACTGGGCACCATATGCTTTGTTTTCTTGTTGCTCTCGTAACCAATGTTGGGCATCGAGATCTGGCCCTTGAATCTTCTCCGAACACTGTTGTCAATACCTCTGCGTTTCCGCCGGTTACGCTTAATTTTGACATTTCAGTCTGACTGGTGCCGGATAAACTTTTTGGTTCTCTTTTTGACCATCTTTGGCTTCACAAGGGATCTGAGGGTGGCAGTGATGCCTAATAGGAGATGGCGGCCACCTCCCTAGGTAGTGCCAAGGAAGAGAGGGGGAGGTGCCACACCTAATTTTTCTTTTTTTTTTTTTTTTTAATTTCAGCTTGCTCATTCATTCTTTGTTTGAAGTACTTTTTTTTGGTTGTTGTTCATTTTCTTTCTTCTTTTCTTAGATGTTCTTCCTTTGCCTATGCTCTGTCCCCTTGCCTCCCCAGTAGCTGGGATTACAGACGCCCACCACAACGTCTGGCTGTTTTTGATGTTGTTAGTAGAGACTGGGTCTTACTCTGGCTCACTGCTATTGATACTGGTCTCAAAACTCTGAGCTCAGGCAATCCACCCGCCTCGGCCTCCCACAGTGCTGGGACTACAGGCATGAGCCACCACGCCCAGCCTAATTTTTCTATTTTTAGTAGAGACCAGGGTCTCGCTTTTGCTCAGACTGGTCTTGAGCTCCTGAGCTCAAGAAATCCTCCCACTTTGGCCTACCAGAGTGCCAGTATTACAGGCCTGAGCCATCGCCCAGCCCATGATAGTGTTTTTCTATGTCTATGTCTACTATGCATAATATTAGGAAATGGAGGGTTTTCAAATAGTATATGATGCCTAAAAAATTGGGGGCATTGGGCGGCACCTGTGGCTTAGTGAGTAGGGTGCCGGCCGCATATACCAAGGGTGGCAGGTTCAAACCTGACCCCGGCCAAACTGCAACAAAAAATAGCCTGGCGTTGTGGCGGGCACCCGTGGTCCCAGCTACTCGGGAAGCTGAGGCAGGAGAATTACCTAAGCCCAAGAGCCGGCTGGAGGTTGCTGTGAGCTGTGACGTTAGAGCACTCTACCAAGGGCGACACAGTGAGACTGTGTCTCTAAAAAAAACGGGGTGTGTGTGGCACCTGTGGCTCAAAGGAGTAGGGCACCAACTCCATATGCCAGAGGTGGCAGGTTCAAACCCAGCCCCTGCCAAAAACTGAGGAAAAAAAAAAAATGGGAGGCATTTATAATGACAGATACAGACTCAAAGAAAAAAAGCTATAAAATCATGGGTGACACCCCTGTTGCTCAGTGGGTAGGGGGCCAGCTTCATATACCGAGGGTGGTGGGTTCAAACCCAGCTCTGGCCAAATTGTAACAAATAGCTGGGCTTTGTGGTGGGCGCCTGTAGTTCTAGCTACTCGGGAGGCTGAGGCAAGAGAACCGCCTAAGCCCAGGAGTTGGAGGTTGCTGTGAGCTGTGTGATGCCACCACACTCTACCGAGGGTGATAAGGTAAGACTCCATCTCTACAAAACAAACAAACAAAAAAAAAAAACAGCTATAAAATCAATGTGGTTATTTAGAACAGTGTTGCTTAATGGGAAGATGATGCTAGGAATTTGAAGACTTGAGGTTTTTCTCTTAGCTTTTTATGACCTTGAGCACGTCACTTCCCTAGTCCTTATTGTCTTCATTCATGAAAAAGGGGACTTGACCTAGAGACTTTAAAAATGCTTCCAGGGCTGTGCCTGTAGCTCAGCAGCTAGGGTGCCAGCCAAATAGGGTGCCACCAGAGCTGGCAGGTTTGAACCTGGCCCGGGCCTGCTAAACAACGACAACTACAACAAAAAAATAACCAGGCATTATGCCGGGCACCTGTAGTGCCAGCTACTTGGGAGGCTGAGGCAAGAGAATCACTTAAGCCAGGATTTTGAGATTGCTGTGAGCTGTGATGATGCCATGACACTCTACTGAGGGCAACATAATGATACTCTGTCCCAAAAAAAGAAAATGCTTCCAAATCTAATTGTCTATAGGTATACACAAACCATTACTAATCTTGGTAATTTATCTTACTAATGTTATACAAAATAGTTAATAAATGTTGTTGTAACTTTTGAGTGTAACAGTAAATTCTTGGGCAGTGCCTGTGGCCCAAACGGGTAGGGTGCTGGCCCCATATGCCGGAGGTGGAGGGTTCTAACCCAGCCCCAGCCAAAAACTGCAAAAAAAAAAAAACAAAAAAAAAAACCTGTGAAAATTAAAAAAGCAAATAAACTAAAAAATCATAAACAAAAACAAAAAAAACCCAGTAAATTCTTAGATATACATAGAGTGTGCAAAAAATGAATATAGTTCATGTTGGGTTTTTGACTCACAGAATATGAATAGACATCCCATCAGAGACCTCAAAAAAGGCTATGCATGGTGGCCAAGCATCATTCTAGCACTCTAGGAGGCTGAAGCGGGAGGATCTCTTGAAGTCAAGAGTTCAAGACCAGCCTGAGCAAGAGCAAGACTCCGACTCTACTAAGAATAGAAAAATTAAGGGCAGCGCCTGTGGCTCAGTGAGTAGGGCGCCGGCCCCATATGCCGAGGGTAGCAGGTTCAAACCCAGCCCTGGCCAAACTGCAACAACAACAACAAAAAAGGAATGTATTAATAAATAGTTAAAAAAAAAAATAGAAAAATTAGAAAGGTGTGTTGGTGCCGACATCTAATCTTAGCTGCTCAGGAGGCTGAGATAGGAGGATTGCTTGAGTCCAGGAATCTGTGCTTGCTATCAGTAAGCTGAGGTCACAGCACTCTACCCTGGTGACAGAGTAAGATTATGTCTCCAAAAAAAAAAAGGAGGCTGGTCCTAGTGGCTCATGCCTATAACCCTAACACTCTGGGAGCTGAGGCAGGCAGATCCCTTGAGCTCAGATCAAGATCAGCCTGAGCAAGAGCAACAGTAAGATCCGTATCTACTAAAAATAGAAAAAAGCATTAGCTGGGCGGCACCTGTGGCTCAAAGGAGTAGGGTGCTGGCTCCATATACCGGAGGTGGCGCGTTCAAATCCAGCCCCGCCCAAAAAATCCAAAAAAAAAAAAAAAAAAAGAAAAGAAAAGAAAAGAAAAAAGCATTAGCTGAGCATTGTGGTGGATACCTATAGTCCTGGCTGCATGAGAGGATGAACAAGGTCACTTGAGCCCAAGAGTTTGAGGTTGCTGTGAGCTATGATGATGTCAGGGCACTTTATCCAGATGACAGAGTAAAACTCTGTCTCCAAAAAAAAAAAAAAAAAAAAAGGCAATTAGTGCCCATAGCAAAGTGGTTACAGTGCCAGCCACGTACACCGAGGCTGGCAAGTTTAAACCTGGTCCAGGTCAGCTAAACAACAATGACAACTACAACAAAAAATAGCCGAGTGTTGTAGCAGGCATCTGTAGTTCCAGCTACTGGGAGGCTGAGGCAAGAGAATCGCTTAAGCCCAGGAGTTTGAGGTTGCTGTGAGCTATGATGCCATGGCACTCTACCAACTCTACTGAGGGTGACATAGTGAGACTCAGTCTCAAAAAAAAAAAATAATAATTAATCTTGCAAGAGGCTGACTTTCTCCAGCTGTTCCCAGGGCTGGAAAACCCAGCTCTGTCTCAGATGTCTTGAGTCTGCCTTCCTAACAGTCGAGCCTCTTTAGAGACAGTGAACACTTGTGTACCGATTCTCTCATTCTGAAGATTTTAATTGCCAGACATTAAAAACACCCACATGTAATACAAAAATAAATAAATAAATAAATAAAAATTTAAAAAACATTTAAAAAAAGAAAAAGAAAAAAACAGAACCCTCAAAAGAGATGCATGGCCAAATAGACAGATATGTTGCTTGCTTGCAGTTATGCTTCTGTAACTCTGAGTGTTTGGGTCGATATTTTTTAAGATAAGACTATGGGCCATGTTGGGAGGAGAATTCACATCTCTCAAGCATCTTTGGACCCAATATGGGCCCCCAGAGATTCTCTTATTCTAGAGGGCAGTAGAAACCAGTAGGAAAGGGTCAGATTTGTACAAATTACTGTAAAGGAGATCCTTGGAGTTTTTTTAAGCGATGTCTGTATGCCAGGGACTGTTCCAAACTTTCCCAGGTCTCAGACATTGATGGTCAGAATCACTTTCCTTCTACTCTCCATCTACCCACTTACAAAGTACCTAACAAACAATTGATAAACACTTATTAAGTACATAAATATTTGGCACTGTGCCAATTACCATTTTGTTCACAAATAATGTTCTGCATGTGAGGTGTTCTTTCAAATAGGTCAGACACCACCAAGGAATGGCAATTACTGAGAAAGTGAAACTGTTTAACAGGTGGCATTAAAAAGTCTTCCGGCGGTGCCTGTGGCTCAGCGAGTAGGACACCAGCACCATATACAGAGGGTGGCGGGTTTGACCCCAGCCCCAACCAAACTGCAACAAAAAAAATAGCCGGGCGTAGTGATGGGCGCCTGTAGTCCCAGCTACACGGCAGGCTGAGGCAAGAGAATCGCCTAAGCCCAAGAGCTTGGAGGTTGCTTTGAGCTGTGACGCCACAGCACTCTACCAGGGGTGATAAAGTGAGACTCTGTCTCTAAAAAAAAAAAAAAAAAAAAAAAAAATCTCCATTTTGCTTTGCTGTCGTAATAACTACTCTTATGAAATACCCAAAGAAGAGAGAATGACATAAAAAACATTCACGTCAGCCAGGCTTGATGGCGGGCACCTGTAGTCCCAAGCACCTCAGGAGGCTTAGGCAGGAGGATCACTTCAGCCCAGGAGTTTGAGTCCAGCCTGGACAATACAGCAAGATCTTATTTATAAAACAAAACCAAGGCTGGGTGTGGTGGCTCATGCTTATAATTCTAGTACTTGGGAGGTAAAGGTGGGTGGATTGCTTGAGCTCACAGATTTGAGACCTGCCTGAGCTAGAGCGAGACCTCATCTCTAAAAAACAAAATAGCTAGGCATTGTGGCAGGCACCTGTAGTCCCATCTACTTCGGAGGCTGAGGCAAGAGAATCATTTAAGCCCAAGAATTTGAGGTTGCTGTGAGCTATGATGCCACAACACTCTACTGAGGGTGACAAAGTGAGACTCTGTCTCAAAAAAAAAAAAAAAAAAAATTAAAATTAAATAAAAATTTAAAACACAACCAAAATAGCAGTCAAAAGACTTTCATGTTAGCTCAGTAGCATAACACTCCCAGACATTTTGAAATAGTGAGTCTAAGACTCAAGACCATTAGAGATATATTCTTTTTTTACTTTTACTTTTTTTATTTTTTATTTATTTTATTATTTATTTATTTATTTATTTTTGAGACAGAGCCTCAAGCTGTCACCCTGGGTAGAGTGCTGTGGCATCACAGCTCACAGCAACCTCCAATTCCTGGGCTCAAGCGATTCTCCTGACTCTGCCTCCCAAGTAGCTGGGATTATAGGCGCCTGCCACAATGCCAGGCTATTTTTTGGTTGCAGCCGTCATTGTTGTTTGGTGGGCCTGGGCTGGATTCAAACCCGCCAGCTCAGGTGTGTGTGGCTAGTGCCTTAGCCACTTGAGCCACAGGCGCCGAGCCCATTAGAGATATATTCATCTAATAAATTGTATTTGTCTTCTGCTGTTGGGCTGAATTATATCCCCCTTAAAATTCATATGTTGAAGTCCTAATCCCTTAGTACCTCAGAATGTGACTGAATTTGGACATACGACATAGGGTCTTTTTTTTTTTTAGACAGTGTTACTATGTCACCTTCGGTAGAGTGCTGTGGCGTCACAGCTCAAAGCAACCTCAAACTCTTGGGCTTAAGCAATTCTCTTGCCTCAGCCTCCCAAATAGCTGGGACTACAGGCGCACGCCACAACATCCGGCTATTTTTGGTTGTAGTTGTCATTGTTGTTTGAACCCAGGCTAGGTTAGAACCTGCCCAAAGGGTCTACTTTTTGGTTTCTTAGGGACTTTCTGGTATCAGCACTAAAAACCCCATGTCTCAGAAATCTCAGAGCTGGGCAAACCAGCAAAGTTGAACACTCAAGCTTGGAAACATATTTGGAACTGCAAGCTCCATGAGGGCAGAGCCTGTGCTCTATTCCAGACTGTGCATCCGCAGAAGGGCAGAAAAGTCCCTCAACTAATATTTATGGAATGACTGAATCAATGAATGTCCTCAGAATAAAGACTGCCCACGTCATTCCTCTGAATACTTTGGAGAAAAGGCACGACGTAAATTCCAAAAACCAGCTGCCATCCCTAGCATGCATTTGGACTCTCTAATTTGCAAAGGATGCTTTCTCCACTTAAGTTGCCTTTCCAAAGATCCCAGGAAATTCTTCCAATTCTTGGTCAGTCTTAGCTAAAAGCACAAGCCCAGTATCTACATCAGTGGCGAATCTTTAAAAGCTGCCATTTTAAAGCCAGCTGCAATGGAGAATCATGGAAGTGGCACAACTTCCAAAATCCAAGGTTAATAGTCTGTGAATTGCTACTTTTCTTTGCTCATTGTCTGTGCTCCAGCAGTTCCTTTAACCTACTGTCATTTAGCTTGGGAAGGGGAAGAAAGTGGGAATAGCACCAGCTGCTGACAATAATGCTCTCTCCTCCACACAGCACCCCCTCCTACTCAACTTGTCTCCCCAGAGCTCCAGGCCAGGCATTCAGTTATACAGTAGATTCTTATACAGCCTGCCCTATGTGACTTCAAATTTATTTCCAAGTCATTAGGGCCAATTACTCACCTTTGGGCCCTGTAATATCATTTTTTCCCTGCCAAACTGATCGTTTTTCCTGTCACAAATGTGATAAATCCTGCACAGTACCACTCAATCGTTTAAATTGATTCAGATTGTTCCAGGAATTGGGATGAATGGATGGATGGACTGAATTATGAAATGCAGATCTTATGGATGACTCTTTTATAGTAATTCGAGAATAATTGAGTCCTATTGAGGAGAACTAGCTTACTGAGAAAGAACTACAATAAATACTGGTACTGTTTATTTTCTTTAAATAAATAGTATTAGAAATAGTACAAATAGTACAATAGTATAATAGTACAAATCTTTGAGGCCAGGCACGGTGGCTCATGCCTGTAATCCTAGCACTCTGGGAGGCCAAGGCAGGTAGATTGCTTGAACTTAGGCGTTGGAGACCAGCCTGAGTAAGGGCAGGACCCGATCTCTACTAAAAATAGAAAAACTGAGCCAGGCATGGTGGCTCACAACTATAATCCTACCACTCTGGGAGGCCGAGACAGGTGGATTGCCTGAGATCAACAGTTCCAGAACAGCTGAGCCAGAGCAAGATGTTGTCTAACGTCTCTAAAAATAGCCAGGCATTATTGCGGGTGCCTTTAATCCCAGCTACATGGGAGGCTAAAGCAAGAGAATTGCTTGAGCCCAGGAGTCTGAGGTTGCCGTGAGCTATGATGCCAGAGCACACTATTCAGGGCAACAGACTGAGACTCTGTCTCAAAAATATATATATAAATAGGGCGGCCCCTGTGGCTCAAAGGGGTAGGGCACTGGTCCCATATACCAGAGGTGGCGGGTCCAAGCCCAGCCCCAGCCAAAAACCACACACACACACACATACACACATACACAAATATATAAATATATATAAATTTAGGGCTCGGTGCCTGTGGCTCAAGTGGCTAAGGCACCAGACACATACACCTGAGCTGGCGGGTTTGAATCTAGCCTGGGCCCGCCAAACGACAGTGACGGCTGCAACCAAAAAACAGCCAGGCATTGTGGCAGATGCCTGTAGTCCCAGCAGAGGCGGTGGCAGGAGCATCGCTTGAGCCCAGGAGTTGGAGGTTGCTGTTAGCTGTGATGCCACTGCACTCTACCCAGGGCAACAGCTTGAGGATCTGTCTCAAAAAAAAAAAAAAAAAAGGAAAGAAAATTTAGGCCGAGCTTAGTGGTTCATGCCTATAATCCTAGCACTTTGGGAGGCCGAAGCGGGTGGATTGCTTGAGCCCATGAATTTGAGACCAGCCTGAACAAAATTCAAGACTCCATCTCTACTAAAAATAGAAAAACTGAAGCCAAGAGGATTGTTTGAGCCCAACAGTTGGAGGTTGCTGTGAGCTATGATGCCATGGAGCTCTACCCAGGGCGATACAGTAAGACCCTGTCTCAAAAACAAACAAACAAAAAGAACAATAAAAGAGAGGACTCTTGCCTTTGTAATCTAGTTGGAAAAAATATATATCCTCAAAGGGCTGGCGAAGTGGCTCATACCTGTAATCCTAGCACTCTGGAAGGCCAAGGCAGGTGAATTGCCTAACTTCCCAGGTTCGAGATCAGCCTGACCCAGCGTGAGACCTCACCTGTAGTCCCAGATACTTGGGAGGCTAAGGCAAAAGAATCGCTTGAGCCCAACAGTTTGAGGTTGCTGTGAGCTATGACGCCAAGGCACTCTACCAAGAGTGACAAAGTGAGACTCTGTCTCAAAAAAAATAGAAAAAAGAAAAAAAGCCATAGGATTAGGAAAAAGGGAGTGAGAGATCCAGAGGGTTGAGAAAGCATCCTTGAAAGGGACTGGACTTGAGCAGGACTTCTAGTAGGACAGAGATGTTTAGGCTGGTCCACATCACTGGGGAAAAGGACAGCAGGGCAAAACTATGGGGAGCCAAGGCAGGATAAAGACCTGTTACTATTTGGCATGGAGAATGGGGAGCCTGGAGGAGCCGTGAATGCCAGATTCACATGGAACTGGACCCCTTCAGTGTGTGCTTTGTTTTGTTCTGGGGGCTGGGTGCAAGGCAGATGATGAAAACAAGACTGGACTGTGAGCCTTGTGCAGAAGGGATTTGAGGCGAGGAAGAAAAGAAACTCCAGAAGGGACTCTGGTGGCAGGCTCAGTCATTCACCCTCACCTATCAGGTGTCCAGGGTGTGAGTCAGAATATGCTAGTGCAGTATTATGAACACCATCATGGAAGAGGTGGGAATACCTGAACTATCAAGGAAGGCTTCTCAGAGGAGGAGGTACCAGAAGGACTCAGGTGAAGGACTCCATGGAGTGGACCAGGTGTAGAAGTTGAGAAAGGGCGGTTCAGGCAGAGGGAGGTCATGTGCAGATCGATTGTTGGCTTTGGAGAAGGTTGGAAGTGAGCAAGTGACCAGACATAAGCCTTAGAGATGGGTGGGGTGAGACCAGGATAGACTTATAGGGTAGAAGCCTAAGCTTATTGGGAAGGTGTTAAGGAGGTGGTGTGGCCAAGGAAGACAGAGAAAGCACTGTAATGGTGGAGGGAAGGTGCTGGCAGGGTGTGTAGAGGGGTGAAGCATAAAAGGCCAGACCCTAAGTGGAGTGGGGTGCCGCGAGAATGGAAGAACCTGCCAGACTGGGTGACAATGGTTATATGAGGCAAGGGACTACATTAAAAAAATGTTCTGAGCTTGGGCAGCTCAGAGAATGCTGTTACAGTTGAGAGAAATAGGGAAGTTTGGAGGGGAAACTGGTTTTTGGAGGGGAAACGCGTTGAAAAACAATTATTTCAGTTTTGGACACGTTAAGTTTGCTCTCTTGAGCTGGTATGTTTGGTTTCTATAGTTGTTGCTTCTTCCCTCAAAGCTTAGTTTCGGTGCTTGAAAGGGGAAAAAAAAAAAATCCTCAGTTTTGCACAAGACCAGGTGCATCTGTTTATACAATCTAAAATTGCCCAAGGGCCTAAAAGGGATCAATAGACAGCTGAGCTGTTCCAGATTTTCATTCTCGTCCATTCTGGCTGCAGGTGAAGGGAGACTTGAGAACCTCATATGGGTGGCTAGACTTTTGTTTGTCTGAGGAGCTCTTACTCCAGCATCAGGGTTTCCTGATGGACCTGTCAGACTAGAATCACAGGTCTCTCATCCTGGACCATCCTGGCTTGGCTTCCTAAAGAAAAAGCATTCTAAACAGATGTTTCTCTCTGGGGACAGACATTAAGGTTTCTGCAGCCTCACAGTCATTCAGTCACCTCAAGATTTAAAGTTCTACTTCAGCTGGTAGCTGAGGCTGTACCTATCAGAGAGAAAATAGGTCACCCTGACTCTCCTAATCACTGGAGTGGAGAAAGTCCCACAGTGTGGGGTGAGGACAGGGCAGAACAGCCTGACCTGGCTCCTCTCCGTGAGGCCTGGAGGAGAGAGGCTGGAAAAGGGCCAGGTGACCTCCCCAGCTCCCAGTAATCCTTTCTAAGCTATCAGCTGCACAGCCTCCTTGACTCTGACAAGGATGTAGAGTCTCCCTGACTGACCTTTTTAAGCACAGTAAGTTTAACTTGGGTTTCTTCGGGTCAAGCTAACCCTACTTGAAGGCCTCACTTAGCAGGACTGAAGCATTGCTGAAAGATAAAATTTGCTACTTGGAAGCCGAGGCAGGAGGGTTACCTGAGCCCAGCAGTTCCAGGTTCCAGGGAGCTGTAGTCATGCCATTGTACTTCAGCCTGGACAACTGGGTGAGACCCCGTTTGAAAAATAATAATAAAAGGTGGTGCCTGTGGCTCAAGGAGTAGGGTGCCAGCCCCATATACTGGAGGTGGTGGGTTCAAACCCATCCCTGGCCAAAAACTGCAAAAAAATACAAAACAAAACAAAAAACCAATAATATAACAATAATAATAATAAAAGAGATTAAATTAAATGAAGTTAATCTAGGACAAACTTTCTTAAATTGGGATATGACATATCTAAAGACAGCTGAAATTAAGGTAGAACCCCCATGGTTTTCTTGATTCTTCTTTCCCCATCTTTTTCCTAGCACAAACCATCGATCATTTGCCTGCCTGATTCTTCCATTCTGGCAGGTGGATTGCCAGAGCTCACGAGTTTGAGACCAGCCTGAGCAAGAGCAAGACCCTGTCTCTAAAAATAGCCAGGTGTAGTGGTTCATGCCTAAAATCCTAGCACTCTGGGAGGTCGAGGTTGAGCTCAGGAGACTGAGACCAGCCTGAGAAAAAAAGTGAGACCCCATTTCTACTAAAAATAGAAAAAGTGAGTCAAGAGGATCGCTTGAGCCCAAGTTGGAGTTGCTGTGAGCTATGTCACCACAGTACTCTACCCAGGCAACAGCTTGAGACTCTGTCTCAAAAAAAAAACAACAAAAAAACACCTGGGCATTGTGGTCGGTGCCCATAATCCCAGCCACTTTGGGAGGCTGAAACAAAACGATTGCATTAACCCAAGAGTTTGAGATTTCTGTGAGCTAAGACGCCACGCACTCTACTGAGGGTGATCAGGTGAAACTCTATCTTGGAAAAAAGGAAGGAAGGAAGGACTAAAGTGGGAAATTCAGTTAAGCCAACTTATGACACACTACATCTGTACCTCTGAACTCACCCAAATGTTAAAAACGCCCAAACAAACCCAAATACATTCCTCCATGCTGCATAAGAAAAGAAAACCCCTGGTTTTGTAAGTGTTTTACTTTATCAGAGGGGAGTCCATATCTGCTATCCGCTGGAGTCTCTGCGCAGTTCTGAGAGAGGAGTGGGAGAGATGGTGGCACTATATTTTTATTTTATTGGTTTGGAAGCAGAGGTTATATGAATGTTCAGAGTCATGTATCTAGTTAGCAATACAAGCCAGATACAATGCATTCTTTGATGACTGACTAGCCTGATGTTCTTGCCCTATATGTTTTCAGTGGCAATAGTAGGAATTGATGTTTTTACAATATTTAGTGATTAAGAGTTCCTCCCCAGGCAAGGATCAACAAAGTATAGGAGGTTGAACCTAGCCTGAGCATAGGGAGATCCCATCTTTCTTTGCAAAAAAATAGAAAAAGTAAAAAAAAAATACATGCACACACATATATTTTTTTCTCCTCATTCCTCTTAAACATAAGGTGTTTTTTTGTTTTTTTTTTGAGACAGAATTTTATGTCACCCTTGGTAGGGTACCGTGGCATTTTAGCTCACAGCAACCTCAAACTCCTGGGCTTAAGCAATTCTTTTGCCTCAGTCTCCCAAGTTGCTGGGACTACAGGCACCTGCCACAACACCAGGCTATTTTTTTTTCTTTGTTTTGTTGTTGTTGTCGTCATTGTTGTTTAGCAGGCCTGGGCCAGGTTTGAACCTTCCAGCACTGGTGTATGTGGCCAGCATCCTGACCACAGAGCAACAGGCACTGAGCCATAACTTTTGTTGATAAAAAGTTTTGGGCAGTGCCTGTAGCTCAAAGGAGTAGGACACTGGCCCTATATGCTGCAGGTGGCAGGTTCAAACCCAGCCCTGGCCAAAAACTGCAAAAAAAAAAAAAAAAAAAAAAAAAAAGTTTTAAATATAGGCCAGGCCTGGTAGCTCATGCCTGTAATTGTAGCACTCTGGGAGGCTGAAACAGGTGAATTGCCTGAGCTCACAGGTTTGAGACCAGCCTGAGCCAGATCGAAACCTCTAAAAATAGCCAGATGTTGTGGCAGGTGCCTATAGTCCCAGTTACTTGGGAGGCTGAGGCAAGAGAATTGCTTGAGGGCGGCGCCTGTGGCTCAAGGAGCAGGGCCACTGGCCCGTATGCCAGAGGTAGCAGGTTCAAACCCAGCCCTGGCCAAAAACTGAACCAACCAAACAAAAAAAAAAAAGAGAGAGAGAATTGCTTGAGCCCAAGAGTTTGAGGTTGCTATGAGCTATGACTCTATAGCACTCTACCAAGGGTGACATAGTGAGACTCTGTCTCAAAAACAAAAAAAAAAATTTTTAAACATAGGCTGGGCACTGTGTCTCACTCCTATAATGCTAGCAATCTAAGAAGCCAAGTCAGAGGGATTGCCTAAGTTCACAAATTCAATACAAGTTCAAGACTAGCCTGAACAAGAGGGTGACTTGTCTCTAAAAATAGCCTGGACATTGTGGCTTGTGGTGGGCACTTGTAGTCCCAGCTACTTGGGAGGTTGAGGCAAGAGGATTACTTGAGCCCAAGACTTTGAAATTGCTGTGAACTATAAGGCCATGAAACTCTACTGAGGTTGACAACATTAGACTCTGTCTCAAAAAAATTTTTTTGGATGTATAGATGATAAATATATGTCATATAAGAAAATGATAAACCAGCTGAGTACCTGTGGCTCAGTTAAGGCACCAGCCACATACACCTGAGCCGGTGGGTTCAAATCCAGCCCAGGCCCACAAAACAACAATGATGGCTGTAACCAAAAAATAGCCAGGTGTTGTGGCAGGCGCTTGTGGTCCCTGCTACTTGGGAGGCTGAGGCAAGAGAATCGCTTAGGAGTTGGAGATTGCTGTGAGCTATGATGCTACAGCACTCTACTGAGAGCAACAGCTTGAGGCTCTGTTTAAAAAAAAAAAAAAGAATATGATAAACCTCCATATATGGTCTCCCAGCTTTAACAATTTTTTTTCCTTTTTTTTTTTTTTTTTTTTTTAATTGTTGGGTATTCATTTAAGGTACAATAAGCCAGGTTAAAATTATTGCAATTGTTAGGTAAAGTCCCTCTTGCAATCATGTCTTGCCCCCAGAAAGTGTGGCACACACCAAGGCCCCACCCCCTCCCTCCGGCCCGATGTCTGCATTTCCTCCCCTCCCCCCCAATAATCTTCATTGTGGTAGGACTGCAAACTAGTACAACCTTTTTGGAAGGAAGTATGAAGAAACCTCAAAGCACTCAAGCTAGACCTCCCATTTGATCCTGCAATCCCATTACTGGGCATCTACCCAGAAGGAAAAAAATCCTTTTATCAAAGGAAAAAAATCCTTTTATCATAAGGACAGCTTTAACAATTTTTAACAATTATCAGTCTTTTTCCATTTTTGTTTTATTATATATCTATCATCTCACTTTTTATTTTCTGCGGGTTTTTTTTTTTTTTTTTTTTGAGACAGAGTCTCACTATGATAGTCGCCCTTGGTTGAGTGCTATGACGTCATAGCTCATAGTAACCTCAAACTCTTGGGCTTAAGTGATTCTCTTGCCTCAGCCTCCTGAGTACCTGGGACTACAGGCGCCTGCCACAATGCCGGGCTATTTTTTGTTGTAGTTATCATTGTTGTTTGGCAGGCCTGGGCCAGACTTGAACCCACCACCTTTGGTGGATGTGGCCGGCACCCTACTCACTGAGCTATAGGCACCGAGCCCTTTTCTGGAGTATTTTAAAGTAAATACCAGATGTTATTTCATTTTACCCATAAATAGTTCATTATGTATTTCTTTTCTTTTTTTTTTTTTTGAGACAGTTTCACTATGTCACCTTCAGTAGAGCACTGTGGCATCACAGCTTACAGCAACCTCAAACTCTTGGGCGCATCACAGCTTATAGCAACCTCAAACTCTTGGGCTTAAGCGATTCTCTTGCCTCAGCCTCCCAAGTAGCTGGGATTACAGGCGCCTGCCACAACATCCAGTTATTTTTCGGTTGTAGTTGTTATTGTTGTTTGGCAGGCTGGGACTAGGTTCGAACCTGCCAGCTCTGATGTATGCCAGCCCTAGCCGCTGAGCTCCAGGTGCCGAGCCTTCATTATATATATCTAATAGAAAGGGAACTGTCCCCCCAAAACACAAAGGTAATACCTTTTTACATCAAAATCAGCAATAATGGGGCGGCGCCTGTGGCTCAAAGGAATAGGGCACCGGCCCCACATGATGGAGGTGGCGGGTTCAAATCTGGCCCGGTCAAAAAAAAAAGGGGAAAAAAAAAGTCAGCAATAATGCTTTTACTTCATTGATATATTGTCTATAATGAATTTTTTCATGGTCTGTCATTTTGCAGTTGGTTCATTTAAATCACATTCTAAATAAATTCCACATGTTAGTTTTGGTTGATATGTTTTTTGTGTTTCTTTAATCTGCCTCACTCCTCCCCACTCCTCCCCTATGCCCCATTTATTTTATTTTATTTTTAAAATTAATTAAATTAATTAAATTATTGAATCTCAAGCTGTTGCCCTGGGTAGAGTCCTGTTGTTGCAGGAAGACGAGGCCCAATGGAGAGAAAGAACACCCAAACACCATGTTTTTTGTTTGTTTGTTTGTTTGTTTAGCTGGCCCAGGCTGGGTTTGAACCCGCCAACCTTGGTGTATGTGGCTGGCTCTGTAACCACTGTGCTACGGGCGCCAAACCTCCAAACACCATGTTTACAAGAGGAAAGGTTTTAATTTAACCGGCAGGGCTTATGGCATAGAATTTGAAATGGCCTCGTTCCCCGACTGACTTGGTCTTTACCTTTTTATCTCCAGTCAAAAAGTTCCAACCCACAGGTATCTTTTTCCTTGTTCAATTTGAATCAAGCAGGAGATGCTGTTTCAGACCCCACAGAACTACAGGATTTCACAGAAGTGGAAATTTCCAAGTTCCAGGAATTTAAGTCTACGAATTCCCGAGAGCTGATATTAGGGTGAAAGAAAAGCAGGCCTAACTCCCTTTTGTTGTAACTCTTATTCCTGAGAATCAGTCGGGAGGCAAAGCAGGCCTGACTCCATTCTGTTGTTTTGTTACATTTTATTGCTTAAAAAAAAAAAACACAAAAAACCCACACCTACAGTGCATTTTACAAGGGTACATGTTAAATTTACTAAGTGTAGAGTATAAATGTCTGAACACAATAACTAAGAAAATGCAGTGAAGGCTACGTTAACCAGATGAAAATATTTCAAATGGCATATAAAACCAGCACATTGTGCCCCATAATTGCATTAGTGTACATAGCTATGATTTAATGAAAAAAGAAAGAAAAAGAAAAGAAAAACGGTTCTGCTTGCCTCCCCATCCATTGCATGGTATTTTAACATGGTTAGAAATGTTAGAATTATTAGTATTGTGTAGAAAGTCACTAACTACCCTTGTGACAACAACCCTTGTGATTATGTTCAGGTGGTCTTCATACCATCCGTATATGATATTGAAATGTTAGGCTTGGAGCCCAGTGCTCAGTGAGTAGGATGCCAGCCACATACACCAAAGCTGGCCTGGGCCTGCTAAACAAAAATGACAACTGCAACCAAAAAACAGCTGGGCATTGTGGTGGGCGCCTGTAGTCCCAGCTACTTGAGAGGCTGAGGCAAGAGAATCTCTTAAGCCCAAGAGTTTGAAGTTGACGTGAGCTGTGATGCCATAGCACTCTACCGAGGGTGATGTAATGAAACTCTGCCTCAAAAAAAAAAAAAAAAAAAAAGTTAAAAGAACAAGTGCTCAGCGCCTGTGGCTCAAGTGGCTAAGGCGCCAGCCACGTACACCTAAGCTGGCGGGTTTGAATCCAGCCTGGGCCAGCCAAACAATAACGGCTGCAACCAAAAGAGCCAGGCGTTGTGGCTGGTGCCTGTAGTCCCAGCTACTTGGGACATGGAAGCAGGAGAATTGCTTGAGCCCAGGAATTGGGAGGTTGCTCTGAGCTGTGATGCTACAGTGCTCTACCCAGGGCGACAGCTTGAGGATCTGTCTCAAAAAAAAAAAAAAAAAAAGAATAAGTTTGACTCCATTTTACTATTTACTCCTTTTTACCTTCAAAACCAGTTCCTCTTGTTTGCCCTCCCTTTATGTAACTATAAATGCATTTATTTGCAATTGTGGCCCTACTGATTATAGCTTTTTATGATCATACCCTTTAGGACCCTTGCCTGTAACTTCTCCTCCCTGAATTCCCCACCTAGGACATTGTGGTTTGTACCTATTTTGTAAGGAAGAAAAATCACTAATTGTTCTCTTGAACATAGCATTGTGTAAGATAACTAACTGCCCTACCCTCCTCATTCCCCCTACTCCTTTAATTGCTGTTTTCACTTCTGTAATAAAGCTTACTTGCTCCTGGGAAAAGTTTTGCCCTAGAAAAACCAGAGCCACAGACAACTCAGGGCTGCTCGCAGAAACCCCATGTTGGGACACTGAGGCAGTCGCTGGCCGGCTCTTCAATAAAAGGACTTCTCTTTAAATTTGACTTGTCTGGTGGTATGGTCTTTGAGAGACTCTTGGCATAACACTGAGTCACCATGGAAAGGACCCTGCAGGTGTATCCTTGTGGTCTCCTTGAGAAGACCTGTTCTCCTAGACCTCACTCTTCTTGGGTATCCTCCCTCAAAACTAGCCAGGTGCTGTGGTGGGTGCCTGTACGCCCAGCTATTTGGGAGGCTGAGGCAAGAGAATCCCTTGATGGCTCGGCATCTGTGGCTCAAGCGGCTAAGGCACCAGCCACACACACCTGAGCTGGCGGGTTCGAATCCAGCCAGGGCCTGACAAACAACAACGACGGCTGCAACCAAAAAATAGCTGGGCATTGTGACAAGCGCCTGTAGTCCCAGCTACTTGGGAGGCAGAGGCAGGAGAATTGCTTGAGCCCAGGAGCTGGAGGTTGCTGTGAGCACTCTACTCAGGGCAACAGCTTGAGGCTCTGTTTCAAAAAAATAAAAAGAGAATCACTTAAGCCCAAGAGTTGGAGGTTGCTGAGCTATGATGCCAGGGCACTCTACCAAGGGTGACAAAGTGAGACACCCCCAGCTCAAAAAAAAAAAAGAAAGAAAGAAAGAAAGAAAGAAAGAAAGAAAGAAAGAAAGAAAGAAAGAAAGAAAGAAAGAAAGAAAAGAAAAAGGAAACAATTCAGGCAGTGGCTCACGCCTGTAATCCCAGCACTTTGAAGGCCAAGGCAGGTGGATTGCCTGAGTTTAGGATTTGGGACCAGCCTAAGCAAGAGCAAGAACTGGCCTCTGAAAATAGCTGGGTGTTGTGGCAAGCACTGTAGCCCCAGCTACTCAGCAGGCTAAGACAAGAGAATCGCTTGAGCCCAAGAGTCTGAGATTGCTATGAGCAGTGACACCAGGGCACTCTACTGAGAGCAACGTAGAGAGACTCTGTCACTCCCCCCCCCCAAACAAAAACAAAAACAAAAACAATTCAGATCATTAAAAATAGAGCAGGATGGGGCGGCGCCTGTGGCTCAGTGACTAGGGTGCCGGCTCCATATACTGAAGGTGGCAGGTTCAAACCCGGCCCCGGCCAAACTGCAACAAAAAATAGCCAGGACTAAAAACAAAGTGCTTGAGGGTGAGGCTGGGGAGGGATTGCTAGTCTACCTGCCTGTAGGAGGAATGCAATAGTTTAAAATCAAGATAACAGCCATTGTTATTCTAAAAGAGTCGAGAGGCTCTACTTGAGGCCAGACAGGAGTGGACCTATAAAGAAAGGAAAAGGGCAAAAAAGGGAAAGGGGAAAGAAAGGGGGAAAAAGAGATTTGGGACAAACTCTCTTTAGGATTATTTTGTTTTTGTATACCTTACTTTTGCTAGACTTGGAGATTTCCCCTTCCTTTGGTTTGATACTATTCGGATATTAGGCAAAGATTTTAAGAACTTCCTCATACCAACCCCAGTTCTTTGAATTTTTCCATCAAATGCAAATAAACACAATTACCATTTGGATATACTGTAATTGCAGAGGGTAAAGGGCAGCTTCATGAACCTAAAAGAATTTGCTTTTTTTTCTTTGTGTGTGTTCTGAGATTTTTAAAGGCAAAGGAAGACCCTGAGAGCTGGATGAGTAATGGAGGGTGTTTGAGATGCTGGTAGTGGTGGGATTCTAAATTCAATAACAGAAAATAATCGGGAAAAATGAAAATAAAATAATTGAAGTTGGATCAAATGATATGACATTGAATACCACATGATTTAACATTAGACAACTCTTTATGGTAAAATGTTAAGTACTTAATATTTTATTTTCAGGGCAGGTCATCTTGCATCTTACCCCAAAGCTATTTGTTCTAAGAACAAATGTGCATCTGCTTATTCGATTTAACTCACTGCTCGCTTTTAGTAAAGAGGTCAGGCTAAGCTTGACTCCCTTGAATGAATAAGCCTCATTTGCACTGTGGTTACAAAAACCTTAGTTCTCAAATCAGAAAGAGGGATGGAGGCCTGGGAGATAATAATTAACAGTGATGACTTAATTATTAATATTTTTTCTTTCTTCTTTTTTTTTTTTTGAGACAGTGTCTTACTTTGTCACCCTCTGGAGAGTGCTGTGATGTCATAGCTCACAGCAACCTCAAACTCTTGGGCTCAAGCAATCCTCTTGCCTCAGCCTCCCAAATAGCTGGGACTACATGTGCCCACCATGATGCCTGGCTATTTTCTTGGCCTCCCAGAATGCTGGGATTACAGCCATGAGCCATCACACCTGGCCTATTATTTCTTTTTCATATACGCGTATTTTATTTTCCTGAGTCTCTGAATATGTAATATTTCACATGCTTGTTAATTGGGCTTATCATCCAAGGCAGTGGTTCTCAACCTTCCTAATGCCACGACCCTTTAATATAGTTCCTCATAGTGTGGTGACCCCCAACCATAAAATTATTTTTGTTGCTACTTCATAACTGTAATTTTGCTATTGTTATGAATCATAATGTAAATATCTGATATGCAGGATGTAATTAGGCGACCCCTGTGAAAGGGTCGTTTGACCCTTGAAGGGGTTGCGACCCACAGGTTGAGAACCACTGATCTAAGGAGTCATCAGAAGCATTCCAAACTAAAGTCTAAGAGGAAGTCACCTCCTCTCTAACCTACCTCTCTGTACAAAGTGGCTTTTATTGATTAAATTGGGCAAACATTCAAAAAGGGAAAGAATTTAGTAAAAAATTAGTGCTCTAGTTCTTAGAGATTCTACTGAATTTCATCTGGTTAGAGAGAATTTGATTCAGATTCCTAGGCCAGTATTACCAGTAACTTTTTTTTTTTGGTAGAGACAGAGTATTACTTTGTTGTCCTAGGTACAGTACTGTGGCATCACAGCTCGCAGCAACCTCCAGCTCTTGGGCTTAGGTGATTCTCTTGTCTCAGCCTCCCTTGTAGCTGGGACCACAGGTTCCCACCACAACGCCTGGCTATTTTTTGTTGCAGTTTGGCTGGGGCCGAGTTTGAACCCGCCACCCTCAGTATAGGGGGCCAGTGTCCTACTCACTGAGCCACAGGCGCCACCCCAGTATTAACTTTTGGATTCTCTCTCCTAACAACAACAAATAAAAGGTTAGTTTCTGGAGGCCAAAATTTGAATCATGAGTTTAGTAGGAGGGAAAGGACACAGTTGAGCAGCTGGGCCAAGCTAACTCTGCTCTTCCAACCACCTTGTGATAGCCCTTCTGTGGGGATGCCAGGTGGAAATTCTGGGGCTAAGGCTCTTTTCCAGTAGATGAAATGCTTCGTCATTGCTGTCACCATAGGCTAAGGTGAAGACGCATCTTCAATAATAAGGTATGACTGTAATTCCTCACCCTCTGGCTATTATTAATCATGATTCATTTCATGACAGAGAATAAAGCCTCCATAGACCCAAAACACATCTAAACAGGAAGGATTTCAGATTAGGAAGCAGGAGGCTTTTCCCTTAAATGAAAAGAAATGAGTGCATTCTAGAGGCAAGTGGTCTGGCTCCAGCAAAGAAGCCTCCTGCTTGGGGAAGGTGTTTTTTTGAGACAGAGTCTCACTATGTTGCCCTCGGTAAAGTGCTGTAGCATCATAGCTCACAGCAACCTCCAACTTTTGGGCTTAAGAGATTCTCTTGCCTCAGCCTCCCAAGTAGCTGGGGCTATAGGTGCCTGCCACAATGCCTGGCTATTTTTTGTTGCAGTTGTCATTGTTTTGCTTGCCTGGGCCAGGTTCAAACCTCTCAGCCTTGGTGTATGTGGCTGGTGTTGTAACTACTGTGCCACAGGCACGAACATTGGGGAAGGTCTTATTCATACTCAGGAGACAGTCTCTCTTTCTGACTCTGTTGACAAATGGTTTGCTATAATAGTCCACAGAGATGTTATTCACCCCCTTTTTCTCCTTAGAAAAACGGAGACATGTCCAAGTACTTTAAGCTATTTACCTAACCCTGGCTGGGCTTGGTGCTGCTTCAGGAGACTGAGGCAGGAGGATTGCTTGAGCCCAGGAGTTTGAGGCTGCAGCAGGCTAGGAGCATGTCACTGCATTCCAGCCAGGGAGGAACACAAAGCAAGGCCCTGTCTCTAAAAAAACACAATAAGGCTCGGCACAGGTAATTCACTGGTTAGCGTACCGGCCACATGCACTGGGACTAGTGGGTTGGAACCTGGCCCAGGCCAGCTAAAACAACAATGACTGACAACAACAAAACAAAAAAATAACTGGGTGTTGTGGAGGGAGCCTGTAGTCCCAGCTACTTGGGAGGCTGAGGCAAGAGGATCACTTGAGTTCAAGAGTTTGAGGTTGCCCTGAGCTGTGACCCCAGGGCACTCTACTAAGGGTGACATAGTGAGACTCTCTCTCAAAAAAAAAAAAAAAGAAAAAAGATGGTAGACGATATTGGGGAAGGTGGCTCATGCCTGTAATTCTAGTACTCTGGGAGGCCCAAGAGTTTGAGGTTGCCGTGTGCTATGACATCACAGCACTCTACCCAGGGTTTTGGAGTGAGACTTATCTCAATTAAAAAAACCCCAAACCCCAACAAACATGATAGGTGATTAAGAGAGCAGTCCTGTGGGAATCCGAGGACCTGGGCTCAAATGAAGGCTTTGCCTTTTTTGTTGTTATTTTTGTGAGACAGAGTCTCACTTTGTCACCTTTGATAGAGTGCTGTGGAGTCATAGTTCACAGCAACCTCAATCTCCTTGAATCAAGCTATTCTCTTGCCTCAGTTTCCCTAGTAGCTGGGACTCTCCACGCCCGCCACCACACCTGGCTATTTTTAGAGAGTTCTCGCCCTGGCTCAGGCTGGTCTCCAACCTGTGAGCTCAGGTTAATCTACTGGACTCAGCCTCCCAAGTGCTAGGATTATAGGTGTGTGCCACCATGCCTGGTCCTTTTTGTTTCTTTTTTTTTTTTTGTGACAGAGTCTCACTATGTCATCCTTGGTAGAGTCCCATGATGTCACAGCTCACAGCAACCTCAAATTCTTGGGCTTAAGCGATTCTCTTGCCATAGCCTCCCAAGTAGCTGGGACTACACTCAGCTATTTTTTTGTTGCAGTTGTCATTGTTGTTTGGCAGATCTTGGACAGGTTCGAACCCGCCAGCCTCTGTGTATGTGGCTGGTGCCTTAGCCACTGAGCTATAGGTGCCAAGCCTTTTATTTTTTTGAGACAGAGTCTTAAGCTGTCACCTTGAGTAGTGTACTGTGGCATCATAGCTAACAGCAAACTCCAACACCGGCTCAAGTGATCCTCTTGCCTCAGTTTTTCTATTTTTAGTAGAGATGGGGTCTTGCTTTTGCTCAGGCTGGTCTTGAACCTGTGAACTCAAAAAATCCACCCACTTTGGTCTCCCAGAGTGCTAGGATTACAGGTGTGAGCCACCTTTCTGAGACTGGGCTTTGCCATTTTTGAACTTCATTGTCTTGGGTAAGCTATTTATCTTTAGTGAAATGGATGTAGAAAACCTCAGTTTTCTCATCTGGAAAATAGGTCTAATAACATTACCAATAAGCAGTGGTGTACACATGAAATAAGATAACGCATGAGGATTTTTCAGCATAGTGTATAGGAGATAGTTATTGGTCAGTAAACACAGGCTTAGGTTGTTACTGTTACTGGAGGAAGAGGGTCCAGCCGCCTGTTGCTGCCACCCAATATACCTAGACAGACACTAAACTTTAGGTCCACTAAACTTTATTGATCAGAAGGCCAGGATTCTAGAGAACAGTGAGAATAGCCTCCCCAATACTTTTCTGTACTTCCCTTTCCAAAATTATAGTTTCATATATAAAAGTTCAAAGCAGGCTGGGCGTCGTGGCTCATGCCTATAATCCCAGCACTAGGGAGGCTTAGGTGGGTCGATTGCCTGAGTTTACAAGTTCAAGACCAGCCTAAACAAGAGTGAGACCCCATCTCTAAAAAATAGCTGGGTGTTGTGGCAGGAGCCTTTAGTCCCAGCTATTTGGGAGGCTGAAGAAAGAGGATCACTTGAGCCCAAGAGTTTGAGAGTTCTGTAAACTGACACCAGCGCACTCTACCAGGGGTAACATAGTGAGACTCTGTCTCAAAAAATAAAAAAAAGTTAATCTCCTAAATCAATCCACCTAAACTACCAAAGATAGGCATTGTTATGGTGGGAGCTAAATATACCAAACAGTAAGAATGGGAGACAGGGGGTGAAAGTCCGGCAGGACCTAAACTGACCAGACCAGCTGTGTCATGTCTGCCCTAGTCTGACAAACTCCATCTACGTGTACTTTCAGTACTACTATTAATAAAAGATTTCCTCACTGAGGCCTAAAACAACATTAGAGGGTGAAGAGAACGTGACTATTCTCCCAACCACAGTCTTTGCCGGACCCTCTTTCCTGCCTTCTCCATAAGGCAGCTTTCCAGGCCCAAGGGCCCTTTGGCGTTTCCATTCTCTTCTGGACAATCCTGAGGGATGCACCTGTTGGCAGTTCATTCCTTCCTGGGAGAGCAGGTGAAGTGAGTCTTTAGGGCTCATTTCTCTCCTTAGCCCAGCTCAGGCCACCTTCATAAGGCTGAGAACTCTGACACGAGACCGGGCTGGTCACCGCTGTTCCTCGCAGGCTGAGAACCCAGACACGAGACTGGGCTGGTCACCGCTGACCCTCGCTCACTCCTCATTTCTCTTCCTGCCCTTTCCCTTCTTTCTCTCCCTTCCTCTTTCTCCTCTCTTCTTTCTGCCTTTCTTTTCCCCTCTCTTTTCCTCCTGCTATCTCTTCTTCTTCCTCTTCAGTTGCTATCACTGATCCAGCATTGGGGACTCTAGGAAATCCTGTAATATTTTCTCTTTTCTAGTGTTTGTTGAAAATAAATTTACTTTTCAGAGGGATGACAGACATGAACCTTTAGAAAGGACTGACACAGGCACGGTGGCTCACGCCTGTATCCTAGCACTCTGGGAGGCCGAGGCAGGAAGATCGCTTGAGCTCAGGAATTTGAGACTAGCTTGAGCAAGAGCGAGACTCTGTTTCTACTAAAAGTAGAAAAATTAGCTGGGCATTGTGGCAGGTGCCTGTAGTCCCAGCTTCTTGGGAGGCTGAGGCAAGCGTGTTACTGGACAAAGAGGGTCCAGCCACCTGTCACTGTCAACCAGCACGCAGAGAGAGGGCTAGGTCCACCAAACTTCATTGGTCAGAAGGCCAGGATTGTGGAGAACACTGAGAGTAGCCTTTCCAAAATTGTTCTGTTCCATTTCCAAAATTATAGTTTTATACACTGAAGTTTAAAGTGGAGACCCATTAACCCTTATCTTAAATGAAAATCTCCTTATCTCAAACAATAATGGGCAGAACCCAGGACCCCTAGTGAACAATAATCAGTATAACTCATGACCTAAAACAACATTCTAAGTCAAAAGTTAATCTCCCAAATCAATCCACCTACACTACTCAAGATTGGCATCTTTAGGGTGGGAGCAAAATGTATAAAACAGTAAGAATGGGAGACAGGGGGTGAAGGTCAGGTAGGACCTTAACTGACCAGACCAGCTGTCTCATGTTGGCCCTAGCCTGACAGACTCCATCTTATTTCCACTGTATGTGCTCTCAGGAGGATCACGTGAGCCCAAGAGTTTGAGGATGGTGCGAGTTATGATACCAAGGCACTCTACCTAGGGCAACACAGTAAGACTCAGTCTCAAAAAAAGAAGACTGGGAGGATTGGGTTAAAGATGGCGGCTGAGTAACAGCTTCCCTGCAACTGGGCACGGCGAGTCTGGGGAGACAAGAGTCCAGACATCTCTGGCCGGTGGGATCTGCCTATGATCATCCCTTTGAGGATACAGGGAGCCAGCAAGGGACTTCTG
>CAUYPK010109365.1:0-34587 GCA_963574355.1 Loris lydekkerianus
AGCAGAAAAATCCCAGCAACATGAAAAAACGGTCCAGAACAACCCTCCCAAAGGGACTGTGAGGTAGCTACTGCAGAGGATTCCACCTATAAAGAAATGTTAGAAATGACAGAAAGGGAATTTAGAACACACATGATGAAAACAATGAAGGAAATGATCGAAACAATGAAGGAAAATGATGATAAAGTTGAAAATAACCAAAAGGAAATCCAAAAACAGAATCAAATAAGAGATGAATGATATGAAGAATATAGAAAGGATATAGCAGAGCTGAAGGAACTGAAGCAGTAAATTAGGGAACTTAAAGATGTAATAGAAAGTATCAACAACAGATACAGAAGAAAGAATCTCAGAGGTAGAGGACAAAGCTCTTGAGATAACTCAGACAGTTAAAAAGACAAAAAAGAAGAGAGAAAAAATAGAACATTCACTGATAGAATTATGGGACTTTATGAAGTGTTCAAACATACATGTTGTAGGTATCCCAGAAGGGGAAGAAGAATGCCCCAGGGGAATGGAAGCCATACTGGAGAATATTATAAATGAAAATTTCCCAAATATCACCAAAGATTCTGACACACTCCTTTCAGAGGGATATCGGACCCCAGATTGCCTCAACTCTAACAGAGCTTCTACAAGACACATTTTGATGAACCTGTCCAAAGTCAAGACAAAAGAAAAGATTCTTCAAGCTGCCAGGAGTAAGCGTCAGTTGACCTACAGGGGCTATTCCATCAGGGTGACTGCAGACTTCTCTAATGAAACTTTTCAAGGAAGAAGACAGTGGTCATCTACCTTAAATCTACTTAAACAGAACAACTTCCAGCCCAGAATTCTTTTATTTTATTTTATTTTTTAGCTGTGTACATTAATATGATCGTGGGGGGCACCATACACTTGGTTCATAGACCGTTTGACACATTTCAGCCTAGAATTCTATAGCCTGTTAAGGTAAGCTTTAAAATTGATGGAGAAATCAAATCATTTACTGATATACAGACATTGAGGAAATTCACCACAACAAGACCAGCTCTACAGGAAATACTTCAACCTGTTCTACATACTGACCATCACAATGGATCAACAGCAAAGTAAGAACTCAGAAATTAAAGGACAGAACCTAGCTTCCACACTGATGCAAAAGATCAAACTAAGCAATGGACTTCACAAAATAAGATGAATACAATACTACTACACTTATCAATTATCTCAATAAATGTTAATAGCTTGAATTCCCCACTTAAGAGGCATAGATTGGCTGACTCGATTAAAAAACACAAGCCATCCATTTGCTGTCTGCAGGAAACACACCTAGCTTCAACAGACAAATTAAAACTCCGAGTTAAGGGTTGGAAGGCAAATGGAATTTTTTAGGCAAATGGAATTCAGAAGAAAAGAGGAGTTGCAATCTTATTTTCAGATACATGTGGATTTAAAGCAACTAAAGTAAAAAAAGAAAAAGATGGTCACTTTATATTGGTCAAGGGAAAAATACAAGTTTCAACTCTAAATATTTATGCACCCAACTTAAATGCTCCCAGATTCTTGAAACAGACCCTACTCAGTCTGAGCAATATGATATCCTATAAGATCGTAATAACACAGGACTTTAACACTCCACTTATAGAGCTGGACAGATCCTCTAAACAAAAATTAAACAAAGATATAAAGGACTTAAATGAGACCCTAGAACAACTGTGCTTTATAGATGCATATAGAACACTCCATCCCAAAGATAAAGAATATACATTCTTCTCATCGCCCCATGGAACATTCTGCAAAATTGATTATATCCCAGGACACAAAACAAACCTCAACAGAATCAAAAGAATTGAAATTTTACCTTGTATCTTCTCAGACCACAAGGCAATAAAGGTGGAACTCAACTCCAACAAAAATGTTCAACCCCATACAAAGGCACAGAAATTAAACAACCTTCTGTTGAATGACAGTTGGGTGTAGGAAGAAATAAAACAGGAAATAATTAACTTCCTTGAGCATAACAACAATGAAGACACAATCTACCAAACCTGTGGGATACTGCAAAAGTAGTTCTGAGAGGAAAATTTATTGCTTTAGATGCCTACATTTGATAAACAGAAAGAGAGTGCATCAAAAAACTCACAAGCCACGTTATGGAATTGGAAAAAGAAGAACAATCTAAGCCTAAACCCAGTAGAAGAAAAGAAATATCCAAAATCAAATCAGAGATCAATGAAATTGAAAACAAAAGAATCATTCAGAAAATTAATGAAACAAGGAGTTGGTTTTATTGAAAAAATAAATAAAATAAATAAAACTTTGGCCAGACTAACTAGAAATAGAAAGGTAAAATCTCTAGTAACCTCAATCAGAAATGATAAAGGGAAAAGAAAAAGTGATGCCACAGAGATACAAGAGATTATCTCTGAATACTACCAGAAACTCTATGCCCAGAAATTTGACAATGTGAATGAAATGGATTATATTTGAAATCACACCCTCTCCCTAGAGTTATCCAGGAAGAAATAGATCTCCTGAACAGACCAATTTCAAGCACTGAGATCAAAGAAACAATAAAAAAATTTTCCAACAAAAAAATGCCCTGGTCCAGACGGCTTCACACCAGAATTCTATCAAACCTTCAAGGAGCGCTTTTTCCCATACTGCAGAAATTATTCCAAAAAATTGAGGAGGAAGGAATCTTCCCCAACTCATTCTATGAAGCAAACATCACCCTGATATCAAAACCAGGAAAAGACCCAACTAAAAAGGAGCATTTCAGACCAATGTCACTCATGAATATAGATGCAAAAATTCTCAACAAAATCCTAGCCAATAAGATTACATCATATCATCAAAAAAGTCATATATCCTGATCAAGTAGGTTTCATCTCAGGGATGCAAGGATGGTTTAACATATGCAAGTCCATAAACATTATGCACTGTAGTAACAGAAGCAAAAACAAAGACCATATAATCCTCTCAATACATGCAGAAAAAGCATTAGATAAAATCCAGCATCCTTTCATTCTTTTCTAATTAGAACACTAAAGAGTATAAGCATACGTGGCACTTTTCTGAAACTGATTGTAGCTATCTATGACAAACCCACAATTAATATTTTACTGACTGGAGTAAAACTGAAAGCTTTTCCTCTTAGAACTGGAACCAGAGAAGGTTTTCCTCTGTCACCATTACTATTCAACACAGTGCTGGAAGTTCGAGCCAATACAATTAGGCATGATAAGGAAATAAAGGGCATCCAAATGGGAGCAGAAGAGGTTAAACTCTCCCTCTTTGCTGATGATATGATCTTATACTTAGAAAATCCCAAAGACTCAACCACAAGACTCCTGGAAGTCATCAAAAAATACAGTAATGTTTCAGGATATAAAGTCAACAAGTCAGTAGCCTTTGTATACACCAATAACAGTCAAGATGAGAAGCTAATTAAGGACACAACTCCCTTCACCATAGCTTCAAAGAAAATGAAATACCTAGGAATATACCTAACAAAAGAGGTGAAGGACCTGTATAAAGAAAATTATGAAACCCTAAGAAAGTAAATAACAGAGGTTATTAACAAATGGAAGAACATACCATACTCATGGCTGGGAAAAATCAACATTGTTAAAATGTCTATACTTCCCAAAGCAATCTACTGAGTCAATGCCATCCATCCCTATTAAAATACCAACATCGTACTTTCAAGACTTGGAAAAAATGATTCTGCATTTTGTATAGAACCAGAGAAAAAAAACAAACCCATAGAGCTAAGGCAGTTTTTAGTAATAAAAATAAAGCTGGGGGCATCACCATACCAGATTTTAGGCTGTACTACAAGGCCATAGTGGTCAAGACTGCACAGTACTGCAATAAAAATAGAGACATAGACATTTGGAACCTAATAGAAAACCAGGAAATGAAACTAACATCTTACAACCACCTAATCTTCAATAAACCAAATAGAACATATACTGGGGGACAGACTTCCTATTCAATAAATGGTGCTGGGAGAACTGGATATCCACATGTAAAACACTGAAACTGGACCCACACCTTTCTCCACTCACAAAAATTGATTCAAGATGGATAAAGGACTTAAATTTAAGACATGAAATAACAATCCTCAAAGGAAGCATAGGAAAAACCCTGGAAGATATTGGCCTGGGGAAAGACTTTATGGAGAAGATTGCCATGGCAATTGCAACAACAACAAAAATAAATGAATTGGACTTAATTAAACTGAAAAGCTTCTGTACAGCTAAGGATACAACAACCAAAACAAACAGACAACCTACACAATGGGAAAGGATATTTGCATATTTTGAATCAAATAAAAACTTGATAACTAAGACCTATAGGGAACTCAAATTAATCCACATGAAAAAAAGCCAACAATCCCATATATTGGTGGGGAAGAGCGATGAATAGAACCTTCTCTAAAGAAGACAGATAAATAGCTAGCAAAAATATGAAAAAATGCTCATCGTCCCTAATTATTAGAGAAATGCAAGTCAAAACCACCCTGAGATGTCATCTAACCCCAGCACGAAAGGCCCATATCACAAAATCTCAAAACTGCAGATGCTGGCGTGGATGTGGAGATAAAGAAACACTTTTACACTGTTGGTGAGACTGCAAACTAATACAACCTTTTTGGAAGGAAGTATGGACAATCCTCAAAGAATTCAAGCTAGACCCCCCCATTCAATCCTGCAATCTCATTTCTGGGCATCTACCTAGAAGGTAAAAAATCTTTTTATCATAAGGACACTTGCACTAGACTGTTTATCACAGCTCAATTTACAATCAATAAAATGTGAAAACAGCCTAAATGCCCCCCAACCCAGGAATGGATTAACAAGCTGTGGTATATGTATACTATGGAATACTATTCAGGGACTAAAAATGATGCAGACTTTACATCTTTTTTTATTAAGCTGGATGGAGATGGAACACATTAATTGTCCTCATATCAAAACTGAGTACATATGCTTAATGCTTCTCCATTCTTGTGATGCTTAACTAAGAATATTGTGTTCCATTTCCATTCAGGTTAATACAAAGGCTGTAAAGTCTCCATTTTTAAATGTCAAATAAAGGAACGAATCAAGCATTTCTCAATTTCCTAAATAAACAATACCCCAGGGTAGCCACTAGTTGATAAAGGGAAGTCTCTCTTTGGAGGAATAATCCAAAATAAAGGAAGAAAGAATGAAACGTTTAAAATACTATTTTGCAACTCCAAATGAATTAACCCATCTAGGTATTATCGACCATGGTTGTGTAAATCACAAAAAGAGAAACTCAGATATTCTGTTATCTGGTAGAACAGAAACATTCTATTGAAGTATTTTTTTGCCAAAAAGTTAAACTTGAATCAGATCAAGCCTCTTGTGCTATAAGAACAAACATTTTGCTGATTTTGCCAGTTCCTCAGTCCGGGGAAGCTGAGCTTCCCGAAGCCGCCCAGGGGAGGTGTCCGGGTGTGCACCTAGGGCGGCGCGCGAACACCTTGCGCTCCCGAGCGCTTCCTCAGCTTGAGCTCTTGCAATTTGCTGGATTTTCCCACTTAAATTTACAGTCAGCCTCGGCCACTCCCACCGTGCGCGGCCTCGGAGCCCAGGTGGGCAGGGCGCACGCGTGTGCTCGGGGCCTAAGGCTTTGAGCGGCGCGCGTGCGGGGCGGGGCCACGACGCCTGCGTAAGGGTGCGTCTGCAGACCACATTTCCCAGAAACGCTCGCGCGCCCCGCCCCACCCCGCCCAGTGTCCCACAGCCCTTTTCGAGCTGGACGCTGGGTCTGTCTCTGGGATGCGGAGCTGTTAATACTAAAGGTTGCAGGAGTCATGGTCCATCGAGGGCCGTTTTAGGTCCAAGCCCTATCGTAGGGCCTGTGGGACCCTTGGCTTTTACACCCTTCTCAGCCAAATGGCGGAAGGTCTCCCGGGACGGGCTAGCGAGTGTCGCCCCGCCGGAGGGTGGACTCGCAGCCCCTCGGAGCGGGGTAGGCTTATACAGGATGGTGTCTCGTAGTTGAGAATGAAAACAGGACTCGCTTCCGAGAAGCTGCCCTCACGGCGGACTTTTAAAAATTGAGTGAGAAACCGAAGTTAGGGAAAGGAAAGGAATGCTTGAGTAAGACGGCTTGTTAGGAACAAAATGCCAACTTGAACCCACGTTTCCTTTGGCAGTAGTCTGGCGAAAGAGTACGCGAACAGCAGCCACTCCAGAAAGAGAAGACCACACCTCTTGAACCCGCTCTGATAATTTTCTCCTATTACCCGTAATCTCTGCATTCCACGTTTCTCCACGCAGATTTTAGACGGAGGGATTGGAGGCGCGCAGTTAGGAAATGTCGACAGAGGGCATCGTTGCTCTCGGCAGCGCTGTCCACCTGCTTCTTGAGCAGAGAGACTAACCATTCTTCCCTTAATCTGGATTTAATGGCGTTGTGCCTTTATACTCCTTTATTTCCATGTTTCAGAGCTCTCTTAATTGACTTTATTCCTGACACTAACTCCCCAGGAGTGATTGGCTTAGTGAATGGACCTTAACTCCCACCCCATTATGTAGACATAGTTGGTGAACTTCTATAAAGGGCCAGATTGTAAACATTTTAGGCTTTGCGGTCTCTAA
Source organism: Loris lydekkerianus (assembly GCA_963574355.1). Lineage (NCBI taxonomy): Eukaryota > Metazoa > Chordata > Mammalia > Primates > Lorisidae > Loris > Loris lydekkerianus. The sequence goes on from CAUYPK010109365.1 coordinate 6,624, forward strand.
ATGGTGGTTAATTTTACCGTTGTGCCACAAAAGCAGCCATAGACAACATTTACATAAAACTTTACTGACAATGATATTTGAATTTCATATAATTTTCATGCGTCACAAAATATTCTTCGAGCTTTTCCCCCCAGCCATTAAAAAATGTAAGAATCATTTTTAGCCCAGGCCGCCAGCTGGCAGTAGTTTGCCAGCTCTTTAGAGAGAAATAGAAGCGTTCACTGAAAACTGGGAATTCAGGAAGAGGTACTGGCCAAAATGATAAAATTTGTGGCCTGCTTTTCTATACCTGGGAGTGAGTAGGACTATTTCCAGGTCCTCATTTGCCCTCCCACTCGGGTCTTGCAAGGTGTATAGTACCTACTGATAAGTGGAAATTTTGTCAAGGTAAATCAGAGTCTCTGGTTTCTTTGGCGTCACGGCTCTTTACAATCCTGCTCGTTTTGTTTTGTTTTAAATTAGAGACAAGATCTGGCTACGTTGCCCAGGCTGGAGTGTAGTTGCTATTCATAGGTATGATTGTAGGGCGCTGCAGCCTCCAATTCTTGCTCATTTCTGACAAGCAGGGGAAAAAATGGCAGCTTCCTCTTTGCAGCGAGGTCTTAGGTTTAAAGCCTTTTCCCTTTTCTGGTTTTTCACAAGATGAATACTACTTCTTTCACTGAATAATCTCTTTAAAATTACCTTTTTTTTTTTTGTTGGAGACAGAGTCTTCCAAGCTGTCGCCCTGGGTAGAGTGCAGTGGTGTCACAGCTCACAGCAACCGCAAACTCTTGGGTTCAAGCCATCCTCTTGCCTCAGTGTCCCAGGTAGCTGGGACTACAGGCTCCTGCCACAATGCCTGGCTACAAAGTTAACTTTTATCCATGATCAGTATTCTAGGTACTAGAAGAGAGGTTGTCCCTTTCCATTCTGGGTTCAACACATACAAAGAGGAAATGAATGCGATGATTTACAAAAATGCTTTAATTACAAAGCACTCTACCAAAACAAATTTTTTTTTTTTTTTTTGAGACAAAGTCTCATTTTATCGCCTTTGTTAAAGTACTCTGGGATCATAGCTCACAGCAACCTCAGACTCTTGGACTCAGGCAATCTTCTTACCTCAGCCTCCTACTAGCTGGGACTACAGGTGCCTGCCACAACACTCGGCTTTTTTTTTTTTTTTAGACCTCTAGCTCAGGCTGGTCTCAAACTCCTGAGCTCAGGCAATCCACCCACTTCAGCCTCCTAGGGTGCTAGGATTACAGGCGCGAGCCACCTGTCCAGCCTACGAATATTGAAGAAAAAAGATGGTTGACACATTGTTCTTTATCTTTTTTTTTTTATTTTTAAGAGAGAGGGTCACACTCTGTTGCCCAGGCTGGAGTATAGTGGCATGATCATAGGTCACTGTTGTCTCCAACTCCTGGGCTCAAGTGATCTTGCTGCCTCAGCCTCTCATTAGCTAGGACCATAGGCAGGTGCTATTATGCCCTGCTAATCTTTGAAAAAAAAATTTTTTTTTGGCTGTGTCTGGGTTTGAACCTGCCACCTCTGGCATATGGGATGGCCGGTGCCCTACTCCTTTGAGCCACAGGCACCGCCCTGAATTTTTTTTTTTTTTTTTTTTTTTTTGTAGGTACATAGTTTTGCTATGTTGCCCAGGCTGGTCTCAAACTCCTGGCTTCAAGAGAGTCTTCCACCTCAGCCTCCCAAAGTGCTGGGATTACAGGCATGAGCCACCATGCTTGGTGTGGGAAGCAGACTTTACTATACTCTGCATTTCTCTACTTTATACAATGCATCTTTGTTAGAGTGAGTGGATTTTTCCATTCAGTTAATATTTAAGTGCTTACTGTGTACTGGTTGGTGTCTTTCTGGTTCTCAAGTAAATCCTCTCCCTTACTGCTTTCTTTTGGTTCCAGAAAGGGTAGGACCATAGGTGGTCTTCCCAGCACTTTATTTTTGATACAGAGTCTCACTTTGTCATCATCGATAGAGTGCCATCGCATCATAGCTCACAGCAACCTCAAACTCTTGGGCTCAGGTGATTCTCTTGTCTCAGCTTCCTGAGTAAGAGTACAGGCACTGGCCACAATATCTGGCTATTTTTAGAGATGGGGTCTTGCTCTGGCTCAGGCTGGTCTTGACTTGTGAACTCAGGTAATCCATCTGCCTCAGCCTCTCAGAGCACTAGGATTACAGGCGTGAGCCACCACCCCCAGCCTAAAATACATTAAATTAAAATGCAAAATCACAACAGTTAACAAGTATTGATATCTACTCATTGTGGAGACGGACCTAGACTTGGGAAATATGCCCAATGAAAGAGCAGAAAACTGTGCGCTGAGGGGAATATGAGATAATCGGAGCATGGGAGGGGGATGTTAGTGGCCAAAAAGTCTTCTCATGGAAGGCAACTGTGGGTTTGGTGAGGAATTCTAGGAATTAGTGGAGATGCAAAAAATAAGCATTATTCCCAAAGCGAGGGGTGACACCAAGAAAGACATGGTGGATACAAAAGAGTGTGAATAAGGGGAAAATGAGGACACGGGAAATTGGAGACTATCAGGCTGGAGGCTAGTGTGTAGCCGTGGGCAGGTTGGGGAAGACCCTGAAACAAGCCCGTCGGCCTCCTGGGCGCAGACACTTGGGACAGAAAGGGTTCGGGAACAACTGACTTCCCCAGCCAGGGCTATGGCCCTTGGACCTCCTTCCTTCTTTTGGGATCCTGCTTCATGTCACCATCACTTCAGGAAAGCAGCTCTGCTGGGAAAGCCGGTATGCCCTGGGCACTAGCGGGGTGACATGGTCAGCGTGCAGGCAACCTGACCCACTGCAAGCACACGTTTTCCAGCACTCTTGATGGCCTCCATATCCGTGGTGCTAGAGTCCTGTCTGTAGCTGCAGCTTCCTAGGACCTAGTGTGCTGTGACCCCTGGGTATCTGAATGTGTTGCACCTATGGATTTAACTAACCCCTGATCAACAACATTTGAACCCCCCCAATAATATAAAAGTAAAATGTAAAAATATAGCAATGATTTACATGACTTTATATCATAAGTAATAGCAACGATTTAAAGTACATGGGAGGATGCGTATACGTTATATGCAAATACAATGCCATTTTATATCAGGGACTTGAGCATCTGTGGATTTTGGTATCCACAGGGTCCTGGTACCAGTTCTCCAGGGATTCTGAGGGACAACTGTGCTTGCAGAAAATAATGATGCTTAGAATGAGAGTATAATACTCCAGGTATAGTTTTTAGTCAATGTATACTGGAGTGAGATCATTACTTTTCAACTTTTGGATACAGATTTTATTTTGCTATGGTCTAAGATTGTCCAAAGGAAAACATCTCCACTCTGTGGACATGTTTAGGCAACTTCACTGTAAAACTACCAGGACTATAGTAAAGACAAGAGCGACTTCTAGCTTCTGTCAGTTATGATGAATTTAGAAAGGAGGTTTTGGGGGTGAAAACAACGCTGTTTTAGGTTTTAACGTACTTGTGAGCTAGCTCTAGGTGATCACTGATTGTATGGTTCCAAAACTTGAGAAAGATCTGGGAGGGGGATCAAAAATTGGTAGGGAGAGGTATTTTCTTGAATTGGGCTCTTTTCATGTAAACATTTGAATTTAAGGAACTGTATGGGAGAGAAGACAAAAACAGATTAAAATAAAACTTTCAATGCTCTAATCCAGCGGTTCGCCTGTGGGTCACAACCCCTTTGGGGGTCTCCTGCATATCAGATGTTTACATTACGATTCATAACAGTAGTAAATTTACAGTTATGAAGTAGCAACGAAAATAATTTTATGGTTGGGGGGGTCACCACAACATGAGGAACTGTATTGAAGGGTCGCAGCATTAGGAAGGTTGAGAACCACTTCTCTAATCTCTTAAAAATACTTAATTTTATATAACTGTAGGTACATACTGTTTGTACTCAGAATTTCCATTTAACATTATTTTATAAGAAGAACTCAATCAACTACATGCTGGGACATGGGGTTCTAATCCTCATTCTGTCACTATGTGACACAGGACCGCAGGTGAGACACTTGAGCATCATGGCTTTCACTTTTCCTGTCCATGCAGAGTGGAGGAGCCGCTGTTGCTCACAATCTTACACACATATTTACACACACAACTGCAGTGCACATGCTTGCCATTTTAATGGTTATTAAAAATGTTCTAAGGGGCTGATAATTATGATGAAATATAGAGCCATGGGGAGAGTAACAAATAGGGGACTAAGAATACACTTACAGGCACATACAAATGAATTGACACCAGAAGATGAAGAATGAAAAAAAGATTTAACGTTTTAAAGACAAAATAAAGGTTTAGTAAGAAAAACTTGGTACTTAGATTTACATGAAACAGATCCTCAGGATTAAAATTTAGATCTTACCAAAAACCTGCCATAAGAAATACAACAGAAAAGGAGGGTCATTAGCTTATAAATACAAGTTATCAAGACATGTAAGTTAATAGGAATGATACATCTAGTTGTCTTAATTGCCCTGTTTAACCCATTTGACAGACTAACTGACAAGCTCCATTCCCTGTGTAGAATCTGTTGATAGCCATGACACAGGACCTCATGCAGCTAAGTCACTGTTTTCTAATACACATAACAGGGAAATGTTCTCTCCAATTTAGGTATATGCTTAACAAGACTTAGTTGTTTCCTCCCTAAGTTTATGTACCTTACATAATTACATCCCTCATTACATAATTAGGTACTATGTAACTGATGACGAGGGCAGAGAGCGTTGTTTCTGGGAAAACTTACGTAGTTGAATGATTGCAAGGAACTGTTAATGACACTCCAGTGACAGTGAGCCTGCCTAGTGTCCAGATCTTGGTTTCTAAATAGCTTACCTGTTAAAAGGAGCCAGGAATCCTGTGTCTGGGATATTGAAAAGTGCAAGGTGAACTTGAGATATCTTGTGTCAGAAGGCAAAATTAAATCATTCAAGACTAGAGAGGAAATGTTAAAAGGACATAGAGCTACTTAGTTTCCAACTGGTCAATTTGGGACAATTTGAACATCAAAAAAAATGATAATTGACTATAACACACTGACCGATTTGTCATCACTGCAGATGGTAACATCAAACTCTTTTACTGGTAATTAAACTCTTAAACTGGTAAAGCCTTCTCAACCTTCCTAATGCCACAATGTATTTTCACTGTTAAAAAGGGGGCACGACCCACAGGTTGAGAACTGCTGAGCCCTACTGCATTCCCAGCTGATGAGGGAAAAGTTCCCCCATAGACAATGCCCATCAGTATCATGTGATAAAGAAGGACATAATTTGAAAATTAGCAATTTGCAACCTTGATGAAAAAATTGATTCAAAGATCACTGGTGAGTACTAAAACCAAGTGAAAAGTTGTTGCCAAACAGTATATTAATATGCTGCCAACATGTCAGTCCACAGACTAATTGTAGTAGGAAAAACTACCTTTCTACTGGGAAGATTTGATGGTTACCACCTCAACTGAGTGATCAAGTGTCTCATCAATGATAGTAAGTCACCTAGATATTAAGGACACTTTTGATATGATACAATATGAAATTTACCTGTGAAGTGTGGTTACCATTAAAAATGTTTAACCTGAGCCCCGGCACGGTGGGTCACATCTGTAATCCTAGTACTCAGGGAGGCTGAGGTGGGTGGATTGCTTGAACTCAGGAGTTTGAGACTAGCGTTAGCACAACAGAGACCCCATCTCTAAAAATAGCTGGGCATTGTGGATGCCTGTAGTCCGACCTACTAGGGAGGCTGAGGCAAGAGAATCACTTGAACCCAAGAGTTTGAGGTTGCTTTGAGTTATGCCATGGCACTCTGCCTAGGGTGACAAAAGTAAGATTTTATCTTAAAAATAAAATGTTTAACTTGACTCCAATCAAGCTTTTTGCCCTAGCTTCTAATTTACAGAATACAGGAACAATCCACATGTAAACCACATATGAACAATCAGTTAATTCCTGAATGTGAGACATTCTTCAAGACAATCGACCTGCTCTCTTAAAACAAGAGGAAAAAACAAAAGTGGAGACTTTTTAGATAGATGAAAACAGATAACAAATACTATGTGTGAAAACTGATAGGATCAACGGGAAATTTAAACATGGACAGGGTCTTAGCATGGAATTATTGATATCTGAGACTGTATTTTAATGAAATGCATGCTTTAGGATTTAGAAGTGAAATGTCATGTCTAAGTTATTTTCCAATTGTTCTGTAAAAAATATGGCAAAATGTTAATTTTAGAATTTGGGTGACGGTACGCAGTTTATTTTCTTATTTTAAAATATTTTTGTATTTGACCACTTTCAAAATAAGTTGTGGACTATTTGCTAACAATTGTTGAATTATTCACGGGTCGGACAACTGTAAAATTAGAAAAAATACACAAAGATCTAGGATTCTCCACTATTATCCTTTTATAAGGGCATCAATTGTCTCTGTGTATCAGTGGAAGACTTTATAAATGCATTATTTACATAAAACACACAAAGGCAGGAAATACAAAGTAATGAAAAGGAAGGTGCTATGAACTGTAACACTTCACATGTTCATCCAAGAGAAAGAAGTATGTTAGGGATGAAGTGGCATCACAAAGTGTATCTTCAACACAACTTTTTCTTTTAACATGGTAACTATGGAATGAGCACAATTTAAGTATTTTGCAACCTGTGGTTTGTGAAGGATGATAATTGACATCAAGGTTAACCAAGCCGAGGAAAAGAGAAAGTAAGAAATTTCATAAAACATTCAATATAGCTTTGAAGATGCTAGCACCCCAGGTCTTTCCTTCAGCACCTGTTCATAGGATGTTTATATAACCAGTGATGTCCAAATGAAGCTGCATGACCAGTAATGCTTTAAATTGTTAATTATGGCACCAGAATCTGTATCAATTTTCCCTCATTTAGCTCAGGAAAATTTCCTTGTGCAAAGATGTCCCAGGAAATTTGATTCTCCATTTTTAACCAATTCCTATTACCCAGTAAATAATACTTATTAAATATTTCTTGACACACAAAAGCATTGTTAATTCTACCAATTTTCAGTCCATGCCAGTCATTTCTACCTTAATATTCTAGTTTATGTAATTTATTCATTAATTCAACCAATAAGTATTGACCACATGCTATATGCAAGGCACTGGAGAAACAAATATGAACAGAATGAAATCTAGGTTCTCAGAATATGGTCTTATATTCAGGTAGTGGAATGCTGTGAATATTAAATATAATAGTGTTTGTACCTATTTCCATTTGCATTCCTGCCAGTTTCCCTTTTATGTTGTTTAAGACTCAAGAACTCAGTTATCAATGTTTGATGACTACTGCACCAATGAAAGTTTCTGCGTCAAATGCTTTTTCCAATAGAATTTCCTTTCCTGACATATTAAAAGAATCATCTCTATTTTACTTTATGTATAAAGGTACCAGGTTTCCAATTATTCCTTAAAAATCAGTCATTTTTGGGCGGCGCCTGTGGCTCAAAGGAGTAGGGCTCCAGTCCTATATGCAGGTGGTGGCGGGTTCAAACCCAGCCCCGGCCAAAAACTGCAAAAATAAAAATAAAAATCAGTCATTTTGTTTTTAGTTTCTTCGTATAAGCAGGCTGAATTTTGCTTTTTTATGTAGCCACTCTTATTTTCTTAGGTAAAGCAAGTCCAACTACATTTCCTGTATAATAGTTACTTATGCATTCTTTTCTTCTCTCCTTAAAGCTTTCCCATTTATCCCTGACCCACTTTCTGCAGTGAACTCCAGAACTATTCTCTGCCACTTATTTTTTAATCACATTTCTACACAGATATTTTTATGACTCCCTTGTCTTGGTATATGGGCAGCATTTGGCAATTTCTTATGTTCATTCCATGACAGAACAGTTAAGATCATGTCCCTACTTGATTACTCTAGAAAGCTTTTTGTTGCTTAAACTGGCTGTGATTTTTCAACACTGTATTAAGCCCTAAAAGGATCCAATTAGGAAGTTTGGGACCTGAGCATAACAGCCACTCAACAAATGTGTTTTAATGGAAGAAATGGACTTTCCACAGTAAAACAGTCACAGAGAAATCTTAAGTTATAAATTTAGGAGTCAGGTGAAAAAAATGGGAACTTATTTTTCCCTTCTGGATGTGTGCTTATTTTTCCCTTCTGGATGACCTTGGATGTCAAAACCTAGTGGAACTGAGCTAACATGTTTTAAAGATTAATAAGCTTTTAAGTGTTTTATTTTTGTCTGTTTAAATATGTATACATGTCTAAGTGTTATGTACATGTTAGTTTCTCTATCTGAACATATCTTTAAGCTTCTTTTCCTTTAATAATTCAGTATTTGAGGGAAACTCTAAACAGTGGTCACAGAGAAATCTTTAAGATACTTTCAACTTTTCTTTTTTTTTTTTTTGCAAATCTACAGGCTCCATATGGCAGTTATGGCATGACAGGAAAAGGGGAGGGAACCCTTCACATATTTTAAGGCTTCAATGCTGGGAAGATATAAAGGCCTGAACACAGATTTTTCTTTTTATAATCTCAGGATCACTCTTCATGGTAAAATCTCATTTGAGGGACATTTTCCAAAATTACACTCTTAAGGCCTCATTGAGATGTACTTGAAATACAGTAAGAGTTGATGAATTAGAGGTTTTTGAATACACTGTCAAAGGGTTTCTTTCAAGAACTAAACTGGTATCAAATAAAGATTAAGAAGTCAATGAGGTTTTCTTCTTAAATTTCACATTAAATTTAAATAGGTTATATCTATATTACTAATTCTAATACTTCTGTTGAGTGGTACCTAAAATATTGCACTTTGGATTTCTATTGGATAATATCTTAACACAGAGTGCACAAAATAAAATTTAAATGATCAAGTTGTAAAACCTCAATGAAGTCTCCCTTATTCTTTAATTACGATGCCTGGCACCTGTATGAACGCGTTGATGCTGAATAAGGTTTGTACTCTGGGTGAAAGTTTTACCACATATACGGCATGCATAGGGTTTCTCTCCTGTGTGAATTCTCTGATGTTGAATAAGGCATGTTCTCTGGCTAAAATCTTTATCACATTCATTACATTTATAGGGTCTCTCCCCAGTATGAGTTCTCTGATGTTGATTAAGTGATGAAGAATAAATAAAAGCTTTCCCACATTCATTACATTTATAGGGTTTCTCTCCAGTATGAATCCTTTGATGTTGAGTAAGATTTGCACCTTGTCTGTATGCTTTCCCACATATATTGCATTTAAAGGGTTTTTCTCCATTATGAATCCTCTGATGTTGAGTAAGGTGCACACTCTGGCTGAATGCTTTCCCACACACACCGCATTTATATGGTTTCTCTCCAGTATGTGTCCTGTGATGCTGAGTAAGGTTTGCACTCTGGCTGAAGGCTTTCCCACATATCTTGCATATGTAGGATTTCTCTCCAGTATGAGTAGTTTGATGTTGAATAAGAGTTGAGGAATGAGCAAAGGCTTTTCCACATTCATTACATTTATAACACTTCTCTCCAGAATGAATTCTCTGATGTCGAATAAGGTAAGTACTCTGACTAAACACTTTCCAACATTCATTGCATTTATATGGTTTCTTTCCAGTATGTATTTTTTGATGCTGAAGAAGGTGTGTACTCTGACTGAAAGTTTTCCCACATTCATTGCATATATAAGGTTTTTCTCCAGTATGAACTCTCTGATGATTAATCAATGACGAACTATGGCTGAAGGTTTTACCGCATTCCAAGCATTTATATGGTTTCTCTCCAGTATGTGTCCTTTGATGTATAGTAAGGTGTGCACGTTGACTAAAGTCTTTCCCGCAGTCATCACACTTATAGGGTTTCTCTCCCGTATGAATTCTCTGATGTATAGTGAGGTGTGCACGCTGACTGAAGGCTTTACCACACTGGTGGCATTCATATGGTTTTTCTCCAGTATGCATTCTCTGATGTGCAATGAGGGATGAGATATGCCTAAACTCTTTCCCACATTCTTCACATTCATAAGATTTGTCTTTGGCATGGCTACTTTGGTGTTTCAGGAGGGATGGGTATTTCCTAAATTTTTTCCCACACACGTTACATTTGTAAGGCTTGTCTCCAGGAAGTATTTTCCCATGTACAATACCATGTGAGACATGATTGAAGATTGCACTCCCTATATCATATATGGGTGTTTTATTATCTAATTGGGTATCAAACTGTACAATTAGGTTTGAATGCTTTTCAAAATCATTTCTATATATATCATATTTACTAAGATATTCTTCTGTAGGGTCATCTTCTTGTAAAGGGCCTGACTTCAAACTGAAATTTTTTTCATTAGTGGGAATTTTCCAGAAGGTATCTGTTTCTTGCTTCTCTAATCTGTCATCAAAGTCATATAATTCTTCTAATTTGATGGTCTGGGTTCCATCACTTGTGAGTTTAGAAATATTCTGTGCTGGAGTACACACTTGCGCTTCAGTTTCCCATTCTGAAATAAAAAGAATATAAAAGTCTTCCTCTATTTAGAGAACAGAAATGGCCAAAATAGAATCAAAATCATAAATATAAATAAAATGCCCAAAGACTATAGCTTTGACAACTCATTAAAATGGCCTTTAAAGCTTGGGAAAGGAAAAAAGAAGGCCAAAAATGTGAGACTAAATTAAAACAAAGAGGCTCTTCCCTATTCAATATGAGCATTGTGTAAATAAAATAGGTCAGGTGACAGAGCTAAGAGAAGTGGAAACAGTGGCTAAAACTTGGGCTTCATGGATTAATTTCTAAAATGTGCTCAGAGTGGCTATGCTGGTTCTCAGCATGCTATCTTCAGTCTACTCTGCACAATCCTACATAATACTCTTAAAGCAATTTCATGGAGTGCTTTCTAGGCTTAAGTATCTCTAGTAAATGTCCCACAGACTAAAATAATGTTTCTCAAAATACATTCCCTACACTAGCAGCAAAAGCATCACTGTCAGTCTTAAAAGTGTTAAAATTATTGGGACCCACACAGACATGCTGAATCAGAAACTTTGGTGATGGAGCTGAGCAATTTATTTTAGCAAGCCCTGTAGGTAGTTTTAATATACACTAAAGTTTAAGAGCCAGTGGCATAAAAGATAAATGTTAAAGAGAGAAAAAGAAAAAAAGTTCAGTTGGCACTGAGTCCAAAAATATTCTACTCTTTTCTATTCTACTGTATCTCCTATTATAGCTCATATTCAGCTTTAAAGTTATGTACTAGTACTTCATACCCTTCTATAGATCCCATGATACTCCCAGACTTTAGGCCGTCTTCTTTTATACCTTCTTTACCTATTAAAAAGGAGGATTATAGCCAAGCTTATGGTTCCCTCTACAATGCTCCTTTACAGAATCTAAAATACAGGTTAGGTTAAATCACATATGAAACTGCCTTTTTAGTAAGTAAAATGACTAAATATCAGAAGTCTCATATGCTTCAACCTAATACAATGTTGGGCCTATGACAGAACCTGACCTTGTATGATCACAGTCACACTTTGCTTACTGACAGGGATATATACTGAGACATGTGCCACTATTTTGTTGCTGTGTGAACATTTTTGGAATGTACTTATACAAACCTAGATGGTATAAATCATTTTATTTTTATATGTATTTTACATGGAATCCCCAAAGTCCCAGTGCCATTACTGAATATCAGGCATTTCCCTTACTTGATTGGCAATATAATATCAAGTGTCGTGAGTTAGGCTTTGATATATGATCCCTTATAGTCTGGGGACCACTGCTGTATATGCAGTCTGTTGTTGATCAAAATGTCATTATACAGCACACGACTATACTTCACAATTTTTTTCATTTCTTATTTCCAACTTAGATGCAAACTCTGGAAACTGTTTATCCTTCTTTTATATTTCCTTCAGAAAATGGCCCAACATTGTGCATAGGGTAGCCACTCAACCGAACTAGTAAAACAAATGACAGTAACTTGTAAAAAAGTGAACTCAATGAAAGTGCAATATACATGCACAACACACACACAGAATGAACGAAAAAGTTCTGACCCCTAAATCTAGCTGTAACGAGTCGGTCAAATATGTACTTGTTGATACCTATTACGGTTCTAGTATGATTTATAAGAAAATTTAGGTTATGAACCTTTCCCCCTTTGAAACCAGATAGAAAACATAATTTGCAAATATCAAGAATAATATAATGTTATCATATATATAATTTATAATATAGCAAAAATGGTACTGGATAGTTCAGAAACTTTGTAAGATGCAGATCAAAGTATAACACCTTTACAAATATATCCATTTAATAGAATAGTCACCGAAAATGACAGCTATATCCATCAGTAAGGGACGTGTTAGAATAAGGAATAATGATATATTGATAAATAATAGGTATATTGACATGAAAAGGTATGTAGGACACATTAAGCAAAGAAAAACAGAACAGGTGTATAACAGGATGTAGAGTAAGAGGGCCTATCTTTGTAGAGGTAAGCTGTATGTATTATGGACAGACAGACACTGATGATCTAAAGGGACAAAGTTCTGCTAATGACTGAGAGGGGAAACCCTTAATTTGCTTCCTTCTACTGTTTGAATTTATCAAATACTTTTATTACTTTGATTCAAATACAAAAATCATGGTGGACCTGAAAATCAAGTAAAAGTTGGAAGGCAGAGAGTTGCAAGGGCTCACGTTGGCTGCCTAAGATAGCTCGTCAATCAGGCTGCTGACCTTAAGCTTCCACTCTTGGAAGTGTAGAGGCCAGAAGACAAAACTTGGGGCCCAGCCAAGGAGGGCAGGTTGATAGGATTCTCTTGCACAGAGGATTACATACACTGTAAGAACAGGATAGAAAAATAAAACCCCCAAACCTCAATTCTATAGAATGAATAAAGGAACTTGATTTTCTCAGTATTGGCGCTCTTTGGAGAGAGGAAAATCTCCCCCTAAAATGTATAACCATATATCACTCCTTCTTAAGGACTGACAGCCACAATTCATGCTCTCTCAATGATCTAAACAACTCCTCAGGTGGAGATGTTAAAGTGATCCCAGACCGGCAATATCTCCCAGAAGGTTACCCTCCCTCTTGTCCAGGCTTATTTCCATTAGAGTGTGCTGAATTTATTCTCCCCAAATTTATTGCTATAAGTGTATTTTGTATCCTGCCAAATAAGGCAAATAAGGCTGTAAATTACAAAGAAGAATTAGCTTATGTAAGTATTATGACCCTTTAACTGCCTAATAACCAAAGTTAAGTTTTTATTTTAATTAATTAATTAATTAATTTATTTTTTTGAGACAGAGTCTCACTTTGTCACCCTCAGTAAAGTGCTATGGCATCCCTGCTCACAGCAACCTCAAACTCCTGGGCTTAAGTGATCCTCTTGCCTCAGCTTCCCGGGTAGCTGGGACTGACTATAGGTGCCCGCCACAACACTCGGCTATTTTTAGAGACAGGGTCTTCCTCTTGCTCAGGCTGGTCTGCTCCTGAGCTCAAGTAATGCATCTGCCCCAGCCTCCCAGAGTGCTAGGATTACAAGCATGAGCTACCATTGTGCTTGGCCTTAAAGTTAAGTTTTTGAAAAAGTAAAGCAATTCACTCTAAGGTAACATTATATTCTGTCATAGTTGTTTAATTAATGTATTCTAGCATCAATATAAGTAGACATACAAGAAGTCAGTGTCTTAAATTAAAAAAAAAAGGAATAAGAAAGCAAGATGTAAGAGTATGTACAGTGTACTTCCTCTGTACACAAAAAGAGATTTAAGAATAATGATTTATTTTTGCAAAGAAACAACAGGAAGGATATACCACAAACAAACAAAAATGGTTACTTATGGGGGGTGTGTGAAAGGGAATAGGGCAGAAGGAATGGGAGTGTATACCTGTCTATACAGATTTAACTTCTGAACCATGTTAATATTTTTGCATACTCAAAAATGTAAAACAAAAAGAACTAAAAAGCAACAAAATGCTATCCTTAGTGGTATATATTCTAGAGACAAAAAAGACACTTTATGTAGACAGTTTGTTGTTGGTAGTGGTAATATGACAGAGCAAAAACGTAAGTATATTGATGTTTTAGAAAACAGAATTTGTAGGAAATACAAAATGGAATATGGGAATACACAAAATGGAATATCCCTGTGGTTTTGGATTTGAATTAAAGTTACCAGTATGAACTCAGGACTTAAAAAAAAATACCTGGCACATATATATTTCCCACCTCTATCCACTAAACAGATCTAGAAGTAATGGTAATTGTAATAGTAAACAATTACTCCTTGGATCTTGGTTTTTCTTTTCTTTTCTTTTTTTTTTTTGAGACAGAGTTTCACTATGTTGCCCTCGGTAGAGTGTCGTGACGTCACAGATCACAGCAACCTCAAACTCCTGGGTTTAAGCGATTCTCTTGCCTCAGCCTCCCAAGTAGCTGGGACTATAGGCATTTGCCACAACACCCAGCTATATTTTGTTGCAGTTGACATTGTTGTTTAGCTGGCCCGGGCTGGATTCAAACCTCCCAGCCCTGGTCTATGTGGCTGGTGCCCTAACTACTGAGCTATGGGCGCCGAGCCATGGATCTTGGTTTCTAAGTATTATACCATTCCCCACTAAAATCAACCAGGGTTCCTTGGAGAAATTCCAAGACTAAGGCAAGTACAGCAGTGCCAGAAAGCAAGGACATGTTCAAAGATTAAATGGGAACATATCAAAAAGATGTTTGGACTTGTTTTGAAGGGCTCCCATTGCCCAAATTTAGGATAAGTGAGCATGGAAAATGAAAACACAAAACAAAAAAACCCCTGGAATTAATGGATGAATAACACATTGAATTTTTAAAAATTCCATTAGTTCATAGCAATATATGCACATAAAAATGGGGCAGGAGGAGGAAGGAGCTATTTTTTTTATACAGAATCATTAGAAGAGATGACTGAATTAGAAAATCACCATTTACAACCAGCAACATAAGGCAAAGATCACCAATGTGTGCTAAAATTTTAACTATCAAGGAATAGTCATATGGCCTCAAAAATATCATTCCACAGATGACTTATTAATTACAAAGAAAAGAATGCACCTTTAAAATGAAGAGATCCTCTAGACACCACCTTAACCAAACTGAGCATCACCAATGATGAGATAAATTAACACATGTGCCTCCTCAGGAAAAGCAATGGAAAGTACACATCATCTTTGAAATACCATGTACATTGGCAAAAATATTTAAGTTGAATGTAATCTTGAGGAAATAACCAGGCAAATCTAGATTGTGGGTCACTAGGAAAAAAAATAGCTTGGATCCTTAAAACAATGTATCATGAAAGATTAAAAAAAAAGAAAAAAGGCTGGGCACAGTTCTAATTAAAAGGGACTAAAGATAAGAGATAAGTAAGTGGGACTTGTGATTTCTGTCTGGATGCTGCACTGGGGAGAAAAATATCTATAAAGGACGTTTCAGGGACAGTGGGGGTAATCTGAGTATTTGACTAGACGTTTGATACCATGGTACAAATCTTAAATATTTGGAATGAGAGAATGCTGTTGTGCTCATGTAGAAGAATGTTCTTAGGAGATATTTAGGGGTAATACATCATGATGCCTATAACCTTTAAGTGCTTCAGTGCAAAAACCACGTGTGTGTGTGTAAAGTGATAAAGCAAAAATGGCTAAATGATAACTAAAGATTCCAGGTGAACAGCACATCAGTGTTCAATGTATTGTGCCTGCAACTTTTTGTAGGTGTGAAGTTGTTGTGGAGGAGAGAAGGACTGGGGGCAAGCAAAAATTCTATCAATAAGGAATAAGTTTAACAAATAGGAGACACAAAATATACAATGCAGATATAAAAAAAGGAATGAGGGGCTCTTAACTTATTACATACTCATTTAGAATACTTTTCAAGATATGATTTTTTTTTTTTCTTAAATAAAGACAGGGTCATGCTATGCTGCCCATACTGGACTTGAACTCCTGGGCTTAAGGCATCCTCTCGCTTCAGTCTCCTGAGTAGCTGGGTCTACGAGAACATGCCACCATGTTCAACAAAAGATAAACTTTTAAGTTAAAAAAAAAAAAAAAAAGCAAGATACAAAATAATATACATAGTATCCTACCATTTATATTAAAAAATGGAGAAAAAAATTTTCATATTGACTTTACATGCAAAAGACCCAAAGTAAAACAAATACCTGGAATAACTGTTTATCTCCAAGATAAAAGCTAGAATTTTATCCTGGGGAAAAACAGTTATTTTGAAGTTTATTACCTGATTTCTACTTATTTGGGAGGACAGACTTCTACAGGAAAACAATGGTTCATGGACATAATCTAAAGACTGTAGCCGCATGCTGGGGAGACGAAGGGACTAGATGAATGTAGTATACAGATGGGAGACATGTCTGTACACACCTGGTCTTGTTTTAAAGTTATTGAAGCTTGTAAATATGCACTTTTTAAATAATTATAAAATAGAAGGGGATAAGTTACAAAAGGGAGGCAGAGGCTTGTCAGTGAACAGAATAAAAGAAACTCAACAAGAAGAAAGTTTGAAATTTAAGGTTTTTTGTTTTTTTTTTGAGACAGAGTCTTACTTTATTGCCCTTGGTAGAGTGCTGTGGCATCACAGCTCACAGTAACCTCCACTCCTGGGCTTAGGCAATTCTCTTGCCTCAGCCTCCCGAGTAGCTGGGATTACAGGTGCCCGCCACAACGCCCGGCTATTTTTTGTTGCAGTTTGGACGGAGCCAGGTTTGAACCCACCACCCTTGGCGCCCTATCCACTGAGCCACAGGTGCTGCCCTGTGAAATGTAAGTTTTTCTTTTTCTTTTTTTTTTTTGAAGTTTTTGGCCAGAGCTGGGTTTGAACCTGCCACCTCTGGCTTATGGGGCCAGCGCTCTACTCCTTTGAGTCACAGGCACCACTCTGAAATTTAAGTTTTTAGGGACAGTCTTACATGTTTAAATATAGAGGGAGGGGGTAAAATGGCATAATGAAAGTTCTAAGAGATGGGATCTGTGAGTCACATAGAATGGTTAAACAAGTGAAACGTATAAAAATCATGTTTGAAAATTATCTTCCTGGAGACAGCCTCTGTAAGGAAGCAATGCCAAAGGGCTCAGTGTTCTCAACAGACATCAACTTTGCCATATTTAAAAAACACAACTCACTACACTTAGAATATAGACTCTTAAATGCAAAGAAGTTCATGTGCTAGTTTTTCTCTTACCTGGACTAGGGCCTTCTAAAATTTCTTTTATCACCATCCATGGTTCTTCCAATATGGGAATCACAGTTGGTCTGTATACTGTAAGTCCTGTTCAGGATAAACATAATGAATTTTATATTGGAGATAAAAAGTTGTTCAAAGTTTATTACTTATCTTGGAGGACAGACCTCTAAAGGAAAATAACAGTCCATGGACATGATCTAGTAAGAGCATTAGGTTGTCATCATTTTCAGAGCTAGGATAAAAATTTCTTGCCACTCAAGAGGATAAGTCCATGGAGATCATAGGGGAAGAAACCTTCCCTTAGAGTAGGAGAGTAAAGAAGGGCAGCACTGGGTGGCAAGCACTGTGCAGTTATGCATCAAAGTTTTCAATGATCTTTTGCTTAGAAACCTTTCATTTGGGAAAAGGGACTGGAACAGAGTCATTTTTGGTGTCTGAATGGATGAGAACACTCATTTCTAGACCCCCTTGTCAGGTAAGTACTTCAGAGGCCCAATCCATTTTTAATAACTGAGGGAAGAAAGATACTCTGGTGGGCGGGTTAGGAGAAGGAGGGCTATAGATGGTCCTTACCCAGAGAAACCATGTTCCAGTAGTTCTGTAATGTCACAGTCTTGTATAACTCCTTCTGCACAGGACGCATTAGCTCCCAGTCTTCCCTGGTGATGTCGACAGCCACATCTTTGAATGTCATTGATTCCTAAAATATTAAATATAACTTAAATCAGTTTAAGAACTGGTAGGACGGGGTACAGTATAACACTAAGTGATGTATGGTAAGTAGAAGTGGTGGTGGTCACAGAATCTTAAGCTTTAGTTGGACCATAAAAGTTGTTGAGTCAAAACCCCCCTCCAATGCACAGGTGGCCCCAGAGCATCTCTCTGTGACCCTAAAGGGAAGGAATTTTCAAAACAAAGTACTGGCACTAGAACTAGCAGAACTACTTGGCACCAATGTATGCATTGGTGACTCCATATTTTCTTAAAAAAAAAAAAAGGGAGGGAGGTTTGAATTTTAAATATTGATGACAGAGTGGAATGGTTTTACTTTTTAAGCTTTGCCTTAACAATAAAAACAGCATGCTGTAGTTTAAAATTTTAAGATATTTTTACATGCTCTAAATTGAAATGCAGAATCTTTCTCAAAATAAAACTGATACCAATAACGACCCTGTTGAACTGCTGTACTTTAAGATACTTTGGTTAAAAAAGATTAACTTTTGTTAAAAAATATTAATTACTCTTAAATGTTCATTTTTTCATATAATTGTAATTATCAGTATCTTTAAAAAGGCATGCTGGTATTTTAAATTGCGTTAGGTTTATAATTTAGGGAGAACTGATCGCTTTACAATATTCAAGGTCTCTTTCCTGTCCTATAAAATGATATAGGACATGAAGGCACTACAAAATTTGTACCATGCTTAATTCTAGATATTTTAAGGTGGTTTTTTTTGGGGGTGTGTGTGTGATACTTGAATGAGATCATTTATTTCATGTTATGATCCACATGATTTTTATGTATACTTAAGAAAGTGATTAGTTTTTGCATGCCATTTTCTGTAGCACTTAACTAAATTCTTCTATTATTTCTAACAGTTTTCGCCTTGATTTTCTTAGGTTTTCTAGGTAAACATTATCATTTTAATTTGGTTACCAAAGGCTTTCTGATTTCAGAAAGACTATTTAAATTTTTACAGTAAATCTTTCTTTTAAGGTGGCTTAAATTGCTATTCCTTAAAATTATACAGACTCATGATCAACAGTGATATTACCAAATGCATGGCCTTTAATTACTTATTAATGAGGAAAAAGACTATTAGCAATTATTATCTATTAATCACTTAACTGTAATCCAGGCTCACTGCAAGTCTTCTAATACTTAATCCTCACAACTGAGAGGTTCTCTTTATGAGATGTGAATAACTCGGCTTTAGAGTGGTTAAGTATCTTGTCCCAGAACACAGATTCAATAGTACAGCCAGGAACCAAAGCTCAGATCCAACTGGCTGTGGAGGTTGATTCCTCAACCTCTATGCAATAGAGTCTAAGGGTGAGGAAAGGCATACCAAGGGAAGGCAATGGAAGCCCACTTCCTATATAGTGCATTTACCTACCTTGACAGGCTAAGATAACTAAGGAGGCTTAAGTCTTTTTTTTTTTTTTTTTTTTTTTTTTTTGTAGAGACGGAGTCTTATTTTATTGCCCTCGGTAGAGTGCCATGGCATCACACTGCTCACAGCAACCTCCAACCCTGAGCTTACGCGATTCTCTTGCCTCAGCCTCCTGAGTAGCTGGGACTATAGGCCCTTGCCACAATGCCCAGCCATTTTTATGTTGCAGTTCGGCAGGGCTGGGTTTGAACCCACCACCCGCAGTACATGGGGCCAGCGCCCTACCCACTGAGCCACAGGCACTGACCAGGAGCCTTAAGTTTTAGAGCTTTTGAAGGCACAGTTATTACAGAGCCAGGAGAGAAAATGTCCCCATACACGAAGGCATTTTCAAATTGCAAAAGAAATCAAACTCACTTTGGTCACCAAGTCATTTAGCCACCCTGCCTGGAAAGTATGTTTTTCTCTGGGGTCTTCCTCTGGGGTCTCTTGGGAAAGGGCAGAGTTCTGAGGAGCTAGGAAAGAGGAAGAGACCATGACAGAGATTAGTCTTGTTTGAACAGCCTATGAAAGCCTTCACCAAATAGACACCTACGACTTAAGGTGAGAAATCAGAAGAAAACCCCAAAACAGAACTCCTTCAAAGAAACAGAGGGAAGGACCAAAGGCTTGTCCTAAGATGTTCATGCAGACTTCAAAAAACAAGTCTGCTCTGGGACTCTTAAATATATGTAGAAAATTCACTTTTTTTTTTTTTTTTTTTTAACTAAATCCTTATATAGTATTAATTTTGTGAGTTGTCTCTTTTCTTAATAAGAGAATGTTTTCTGGACCCTTCCTATCTTTTTGGAAGTATGTTATTGTAAAATTCAACTCACAAAGCAGGTGATTTATTAAAATGATGCAAACCTCTGCAGGTAAACTTTCTGAGGTCAAGCCCACGGGTAATTTGGTTATATCTGGTCATGCTTTCAGGACATTTCTCCTCTGAGTTTAGACAATGTACGTGTGCTCCCAAGCAACCTGGAAGGGGCACAATATGCAGGATGGAGTTCATGTTAAAGCCTTGTTCTCACTCGTTCACTAACCTTTGTTTTCCACAATTTCTTTAAAAGAGCTGCTCTGATATACTAGTTGTTTTCTTTAACCACCAAAGGATTCCTCCCCTCTTTGCTCTACAATTCTCACCTTCCTCTTCTAGAATCTGAGTCAAATCCTCTATGATAGACACTGCTTCCTCACTGCTCTCTGGATACTGGGACTTTACCCAAGTCCTAACCTCCCCAGGTAGGATGGTTAGGAATTGCTCCAGCACCAGCAGCTCCAGGATTTGTTCCTTTGTGTGAATCTCAGGTCTCAGCCACTTAAGGCAGAGCTCTCGGAGCTGACTCAATGCCTTTCGAGGACCAGCCAGGTCTGGGTATGAAAAATTCCTAAAATTCTGTCGACAGGTCTCAGTGTCACGCAAGCGTCGTGAAGTAAGGGTTTCTTTCTCAAAATTGTGGTGTCCAATCTGAGCCTTTTCTGGCTTCCGCGTTAGAAAGATTTGTGAGCATGATGAACTGGACATCCTCTTGCTTGAGGCTAACATTGCTACAGACAGTAGAGTCAAGCTGGTGATATTCTTTATTTCTTCAGTAGTAAGCCAACTGCTTGAAGTGTCATGCTAGAGTCACAAAGACACTATATCAAGGGTGGCTGCAGCTAAGGGCAGAACAGAATCAAGATAAAGTTAGCAGCCTTAGTTACAAATTCTGAGCCCAGAACTTGCAGGGATGGATAAAAGGCCCTGAAACACAAACTAGAGCACAAGGTCACAGATTCTTGTTGCACACACACACACACACACACACACACTCTCTCTCTCTCTCTTCAGGGCACACAGATAAACACAAATACAAAACGCTTTACTTTCATCTTCCTCTCCTAAAACCTTAGACTGGCAAAAAAAACTGCAATCTGCTTGAGGTTGGTGGGGAGATGAAACCGCTATGCAAATGTGGTAACAGACTGACCGATTTAAAGAATCTGAGGAAAACGGCAGATTAAACTTCTAACTTGTTGAAAAAAATTAAACATTTTTACAGAAAAAAATATTTCAGTATTTCAGCCACTGATGTTACAGAAGCTGTAATGACTGAACTGGCTCCCAATATCAACACAGCAAATCTACTGTTATTTGGAACAGACTGAAGAACCTCTTCTTAATAAAGTGCTCAGTCTACCCAAGCGAACTATCAGGGCGAAGGGGCGAGCATTTATCTGCTTTGCATGTTAATGCCAACCTATTCTAGGTTCCAGAGGGCTGGGAAGATAGATGAGGTGGGTGGACTAGAACGCAGTAGCAGAGGCTGGTGTGATTTGAAGCCTGTCAATGCTTCTACAGAAGACAATTGCTTAAGGATATATTCGAAGCCCAAATTCCCTTTGAAAACCTTAGAACTGGCCTGGCCTGGAGTAGAACCAATACCACTGTCCCCAGGCTCCAGCTCTGAGCTCTGCTCAGCCACAGTCGTGCCACCAACGCAGACTGTTTACAAGGCCCTGCAGAAGCGATGCGCCAGTGGCGTCTCCTTCCCCCGGCCCGTCCCTCTTAGTCTTCTTCAGCCGGGGGGGCGAGAGCAGCGGAGGAGCTGGGGACCCTGCGACGCACGACGCTGGCACTAGGCCCCCCAGCAACCTCCACCCTGCCTTCGCCCCCTCCGCAGGCCGCGAGCCCGGGCGCCCGCGCGTGGACGGGCTCGAGCGCTCGCCGACTGCGCGGACGCCGCGCCGGAGCCTGGGACATCGTTACCTGTCGCCGGGGCCCGGCGGACGCGCAGCCCCAGCAGCCCGAGAGGCCACAGGCAACAATGGCGGCGGCGTCGCGGGCGCCTGCGTGGCGGGCTCGGTCCCGAGCCGCACGGGGTCTTCAGGCTCCGCCACTTCCTTCCCCGGAAAGCGCAGCGCGTCTTGGCCGGGTGCCGCACGCCCCAGCCCGGACCTGAGAAACCCGGCCCGGAGTCCCAGGCGCCTCGGCTTGGCGGCGACCTCGCCTTGGCGCCACTGCGCATGTGCGCCGGGAGAACGCTGCGCGCCCGCAGAGCCAATCGGAGCCCAGGCTGCGGCCTCCCCCTGCCGGGCCGCCGGCCCTGGACCCGTCTCCATGGCAACCTCCTCCGCCCAGCCCCGAGACCCGTCTGTCAGCCGGCCCGCAGGCTTCCCAAGCGAACTTGAAAGTTTCCCTGGGCAGGCACAGGTCTGGTAGCCAACGTGGAGGTCGGGGAGGGCCCAGCAGGTGGGGGAACGTACGGGAGTTGAAGCCTCGCACCAACTAGGCGGAGAAAACCGGTGCCAGCGCTGCTAGAGGAAGGATGGGCGATCCAGGCAGGAGACATGACGCGCGGGCTCAGGCTACACTGTGCACTCACCGAGCCGGTCTGAGTCCCTGCTCGCGAGTCTGCATCTGAGACTCAGGTGGAAAAAAGAGAACATGCTATTTATAAGAGACCCGAAACAAAACAAAACAAAGCTAGAAAAATAAAAGGATAGAAAAACACATTCCAGGTTTTCCTATTACCTACTTCTCTGTTAACAAGCCACCCCCAAACTTTTAAAGAACCATTTTGTTATGCTCACGGGTTCTGTGGGTCAGGAATTTGGAAGGAGAACAGCAGGGGTTTCTCTTCTTTGCCCCATTGTGTGTGTAGCCTCGGTTGAGATGGTTTGATGGCTGGGAGGGCCCACTTTCAAGATGACTTTTTCACTCACATGTTTAGGCTCAGGAGGAGAAGGGTGAAAGATAAACTCAGCTCGGACTTGAGCAGAGTGCTGTTTCCAGCATAAAGGACTCAGAGAAGTTGGCTCTGGGCTTCCAAGAATGAGCATCCCAGTGAACAAGGGAGAAATTCCTTGGCTGAGTGTAATTTAGATCGGAAGTCACCTAGCACCAATTCCATCATATTCTTGGTCAAAGCAGTCACAAGCCTTCATGAACTCAAACAGAGGGATATGTAGACCCCCATGGGGGGTGTCAAAGAATCTAATATCACCATACCAGGAAAAATTTAACAAAAAGGAAGTTGGGGAATGTAATGGTCATTTGATGTATAGGCTAAAGTTCCCTGTTATTCAAGTAAACATCAATCTATTTGTTTCTGTAAAGGCAGTAGTTGTTATTGAAGTCCATAAATTCAGTCAAATTAAGTATGGGTTATTATCCTAGATAATTTGGGAGGGCCCAATTTGGTTAAAAGGTTTTAAAAGCAGAACCGAGTCTTCCCTGAAGAAGAAATTCCATCACTGTACAAAGTTTCCAGCCTGCCCTATTTGATGGGCTGCCCTTATCGACTTTGATCTCGCCTAGTCAGTGTTCTCAATATTTCAATCCTGCTGATTCTGATTTTGGGGTTGAACCCTTATTGATACAAGTGATAATCCTAATCTCTGGCAAACTGGAATTTAACAAGATCGCAGGGGAATAACTAAGAATGTTATACACCCAGAAAGGGAAAAAGTAGGCTAGGTGTGGCGGCTCAAGCCTGTAATCCTAGCACTTCAGGAGACTGAGGTGGGAGGATTGCTTAAAGCCAGTTCAAAACCAGCCTTGGCAACATAGCAAGATCCTAAGTCTATTAAGAAAAAAGAAGAAAAGGTAACAGAAAAGATATATTCATCATAATTACATAGTATGTCCACAACAATAATACCTCAAAATATATGAATCTGGTATAACTGGTATAACTGTATGTATCAAAACACAAGCCAACAACTGAAGCTGGAAAGTTGGATACACCCAATTTTGTGTGCTGCCAGGACCCCCCTTTGTGGCAGAGGCATCTATCCCTCAAGCTGCCAGAATATTTACCTGCCAATGTCTCACACCTTCTTAGAAGTAGTTTTGGCTGCAGGGAGCTGCCTCTCACAAGCTACATCTTCTCTCCAGCAGCAGTCCACATCCAAAGCCTGCTCAGTGCAATAGTTCAAAGACCTGGTCCTCTCCCCTCAACTTGCACTCTCTCTAAAGGACATCACTTCAACTTATTCCTCCAGCTAGTCCTCCCTTATATCATTCCTACATAGGCTTTTGTTTGTTTGTTGCTTTTTTTTCTTTTTTAGAGAACGCTACCCAATAATTACCCTGTATGTAATTCTCCATCTCAGAATCTGTTTCCAGAGAATCTTCCCTCTTACAGTTGGTACCAGAAGTAGTCCTAAGAAAGAAAACTCTAAAATAAAGTTGTGGAGCTGAGTTACCTCCCTCCTTGCTGGCAATGAGGGTCGTATCACTTGTAATTGGTAGACAACAGATAACACACAGGGCGTAGCAGTGTAATTGTTAAAGTTGTCACTGGTGTTGAACTGGGGTGGGATATGGATGAAAGGGCATGCACAGGGTGCTATACCTCAGATCTTTGTGACACCGAGGGAAGTAGCAATTCTAAGGACTATGAAATTTAGTGGCTATTACTAGGAGATATTGGCAAGGAAAGGCTGGGGTGATTAATGAATTATTTAAGGGAAAATGTGAGAATCAGAGAGGGCTTATGGAATTCTGGTGGTAAAATAGCTAAGAATCAGGCCCTAGAATTATGTTGTAAGCTAAGGTTGAATTCCCAACCCCCAGAAATGCCAAGGTCATAACCCTGCTTGGAAAGCAATACAACTCTGAGGTTTGAGAGGGGGATGTTTTGATTTACGCCTGAAAAGACCTTGAAATATCAATCCCTCTGAATATTCTGGGCTTGTGAAAAGTGGCCCATTCTTCCAAGTCTAAACCTAGTTCTTGGCCTTGCTTGAGTGGAGGCCTCTACAAATGCAATAGAACCCATGTCCCTATCAGGATCTGTCTACCCTTTTCTCCTCTCCTAACCACTAGCTAAATAGCTAGGATTAAGCCACCCAAAAATAACAGGGGAAATGCTAAGCCTGATAAGTGAAGAGAAGAACTATCTCCCGAAGTTACTGCAGGCCCTGCTGGAACCAGGGCAGTATGTGAGGGACTGGATGCAGAGGATGCTAGATCAAGGAAGGCAGAACACGCAGTTGAGTTCCAGAGTTCGTTGGAAAGGTGCACAGTGCTGTGATGCATGATTTCAACACTCTAGCAAGGATGTCA
Organism: Loris lydekkerianus; assembly: GCA_963574355.1. Taxonomy (NCBI): domain Eukaryota; kingdom Metazoa; phylum Chordata; class Mammalia; order Primates; family Lorisidae; genus Loris; species Loris lydekkerianus. The sequence continues at coordinate 32,102 of CAUYPK010109365.1, forward strand.
GGAGATGGGCTTTTGGAAGATCAGAGAAATAGACAAGCACAGTAAGCAGGAATGCCAGAATTGTTTGACAAAAGCTAAAAGAAGGGATTAGGAGACTTAGAGAACTGGACATACTAAGGTGGGCAGGGTATGTAAGGCAGGAAAACTTACCAGGGCACTATATTTCATTGGACGGTTCCAAAGTTCATCTGTTGAGTTAAAGAATGTGTTGGTGAGAGGACTGCCAGCATCACTGGAAACTTCTGTAGGGGCCACCTGTCCTTGGCAGGCTGAGGCTGACAGAGGATTTGTTACAGAACAGGGCTGCCAGAGGATGGCACGTAACCTTCGGTAACAAGGTGAAATCATTTAGTATAATTAGTAATAAGATGGAAGTGTAAGTTGGGTACAGCAAGGAGGGAAGAGGTGTTTTATTTTCACAGTGCTACGGGAAATATTAATAGAACATGGGCAGATAACAGGGGTAGTAATCAATCTACACAATCAAATAAAATAAAGCATGGACGATTGAGAAACTGACGCCAAAAAAATATAATAATCTTCTGGGGCGGCACCTGTGGCTCAAAGGAGTAGGGTGCCGGCCCTATATACCCAAGGTGGTGGGTTCAAACCTGGCCCCGGCCAAAAAAATAAAAACTTCAAACAAACAAAATATATAATAATCTTTTGCTCCATTTCCAAGTGGAAACTGATTTGGGTCAGTTTTCAGATTCAAAACCTCCAGAAGCCAGGTCCCTGTCTCACCACAGTACATATATGTGGTAATGGTAATGATTTTCCTAGCCTACCCACAAAGGGACCTATAACCATTTACAGGTACACTGGGAAGAGAGGAGTTTGCAGAGTTTCAAGGCTGTTGATATCAGGTCTGAGTTGTCATCAATACTTAGGGACCCGAAGCAACATGATAACCTCTATACTAGAACGGAGGAATTTGGGAACCAGGCAATAAATAGAAGTCTGTTTTATGGAAGGTCCATTGGTAACTGCCTGAGACCTTGAATGTATAATTGGAATGGATGAATTCATAGTTGGCAAACCAGATTGGTTCCATGGCCTATAGGATAAAAGCTACCAAGATGGGGAAGGCCAAGTGGAATACTCTGAAACTACCTCCTTGCCCTTTATGTGGCCCAGATATAAACCAAAAAGAGCATCACGTTCCAGGTGGGATGGCAGAGATTCACAACCTGCTTAATGACCTCAAGCATACAAGTGGATTTTCTCATTGGACCTCCATTTGTTCAGTTGGCTCCTTTCAAAACCCAAATGGATTCTGGAAAATGACAGTGAATTAACACCCAAATCAAGCAAAAATTTTGCTCCAATTACTTCACTAGAACAGATAAAGACATCATTAAGTACGTAGTATTCAGCCTTTGCTTGGGGGAAATATGTTCATCTGCTAGACCTGCAAGAAGTGGCATGCATGTGGACACCTGGATGGAGATAAATCCTGTAAAATTTTGTGGGTGTGGCTTTACTACTTTACAGTAGTAAAGTTTTAGGAGCCCAGAGGAATGGGGGCATGTCAACACTTTCTTCCAATATAAATGATATTTTAGTGTGTCTCACACTCCCACTTCTTAACAAGAAAGCACCATTCCTTTGGATTCTGAAGGCAGAACGTTCTAACTTGAGCAAGCTGTTCTAACCCAAATATTACACGAGGTGGACTGAGGCCAACTCTGAGTGGGGCACAGAGCTGGAAAAGGCTGGGCAGCAGGTTTCAAGCAGCACTTCCACTGTGGCCATAAGACCTGTTAGTACTTGTGGTATTAGAGATATCTGAGTGCAAAAGACACCATGTGGAATTACCATGCAAATCATGACATAGACCCCAGAGATGTGGGACAGGTCATGTCATTCTCATCCAAGAATTACACACCGTTTGAAGATCAACTCCTGGTGGCGGGTTGTAGAGGCTCACACCTGCAATCCTAGCACTTTGGGAGGCTGAGGTGGGCAGATCACTTTAGGCTAGCAGATTGAGACCAGCATGAGAAACTTTTTGGGACCCCGTGTCTGCAAAAAATTAAAAAATCATCCAAGTTGTGGTGCTCACCTGTAGTCCCAGCTACTCAGGAGCCTGAGGCGGGAGGATTGCTTGAGCCCAGGAGTTTGAGGTTGCAGTGAGCTATGAAGATGCCGCTGCACTCTTCCCTGGGTGACAGAGTGAGACTCTATCTCAAAAAACAAAAATAAAAATTAGGTGCTGGCATGACACTGAGTAAAGGTCAAGCACCTGATCCTGGAACATCATGTGACTTTGGACCAACATCATAAGGTTCGACAAGTCTAGCAGTAATCCACAAATCACACAGAAATGGTTACCGCATATACTCGAGTATAAGCCGACCCCCTTAATTTTACCCTAAAACTGGGAAAACTTAGTGACTCGAGTATAAGCTGAGGTGGAAAATGCAGCAGCCACTGGTAAATTTCAAAAATAAAAATATATACCCAAAACAATTACAATAATTGAG